>AYEL01067759.1:0-124655 GCA_000484575.1 Olivierus martensii
CATTTGTAACAAATAAAAACTATTCCGAATGACTTTCGTCGATAAAGTTTTTAACAATTATTGAATGTAATAAAAACCAAACAATGTTTATCAAAATCAGTTCCACGAGGTTGAAGTTGATTCACAATTAACGAACGATATAGGCCAGTTAAGAAGCCGAAGATATATGATTTCATTTCATTCGAAACAAAAATAAAATTAGTGAATCTAGGTAAAAATCATCTCACTTGGAGTCTATGCACTCTCCATAGAAAAAGTTCTTGTAAATTATTAAAGAAAGATGGGAAAAAATATCAAAATTGGAGGAATATTTGCCAATAAATATGCCATTATCAATAATTATAAATTAGTATTAATAATTAATTATTACAAGTTAATATTCTTATAGAATGGAAAGTGGCATCATCTGTTGACAGAAAAAAAACGTATATATCAGTACTGTATATACACAAAATATTTAAAACAAATAAAAAAATATAAATAACTATATTTATATAAAACAATATAAGAGAAAAATAATAATAATAAAATAAATAAATAAAAATAAAAAAAATTGTCAATGCTAAAAATTGAACCAGTGATCATGCAATTATAAAAGTAAATCTTCAACCACTACGCTACTGAGGCATCCGAAAATTGATTAAATTTTAGAATATATGAACTCAATACGAAACTTCTCGTGCGATTTTCTCGACAATACTTGAGTAGTGCACTTTATTGCTCACACATTATATTGTCCTAGGGGTCTACTACAAGTATGCGCAATTTCAAAAAAATCGGTGACCCGAATGTCTGAACCTCCCCTTGTAAGTGTATCGTGGTCCCGGGTTGAAGTTCAGAAAATCTGGTCACTTTATCTAAAAAGCTAATAAATATTTCAGAATTTATTAAAAAAAAGAACAGTATTGCATATCAGAAGTTTGAATGTTTTCCATTTTTAAATGGTATAAGAATTAGATTGCATATCATTGCTGAAGGTAGATGGTGTTGAAGATGAGGAGGCATCATCGACAGCATTGATGATTGTACAGTATATCAATGTATATCGACATCAAGGACGTTTTATGATCAATATCGATGGGAAGCATCGAAGTTACTTTTTAATAGAAACTCTTGGAAGTCAAACTGATCAACTCCACTTTTTATAATTTTCTTAAAATATCCAAGTTCAATTCCACTATTCATTTATTACTCGGATATTAAAATTGAAAAATTTACAGCAGTGGAATTGATCAATTTGGCTTCTAAGAAACTCGATTATTTTAACTGCAGATCATTATGAAAATATTTTACTTTCCGAAGGAAAGTGGGCTAAAAATAGGTAAGACAAAAGTTAGACAATTTTGCAATATACTGATATCATAAATCATTCCTGGATATCAAGGGGAAGACTTGGATCAAGGATAATTCTTATTAACTGATGAGAGACTTCCTTCCGGAAGTAAGCCACATATTGCATGAAATTTAATCAGTATTGAGACATAATCATCTCTAATTTACAGTTCGTATTATAGGCCTATAGTTCATAAATATGGATAACAAGAGTAAGTATCAATATTGAATTTAATTTAAAATAAAGAATAGATATAATTTTGCCATTTTCAGGTTAAATACAAAAGCTTTGATAAGCTGAAATGTTTATGTTCTTGCTAACATTCGAAATTATATCTGAATCACATGATAAAATCAATAAAAACTATAATAAACGATGGTGAACCCAACATTGGGTGAACCTGTCTTTTTATGGAAAAATTGTTTTTTTTTTTTTTTTTTTTTTTTTTTTTTTTTTTTTTTTTTTTTTTTTTTTTTTTTTTTTTTTTTTTTTTTTTTTTTTTCGTAAGACGACAGATTCATCTAAACAATAACACAATCTAAATAAGTGACAGTATTCAAAATAAAAAAATCCCAAATATACAATATATATAAATATAGTGTAGTCAATCAGGATAACTTTGAACCAGGGATGGTAACTTTAGACCAATATTTCAATATGTATTATTTGTTTGTTGTACTTTTTAGAGATTAGACATAGCTTCACTATTTTTTTATAACTCTGTAGTTATATTACTACCACCTATTGATTGGTTTAAGTACCTGAATACTTTACAAAATTTTCACCAGGCTACACCATAAAACCTATTGAAAACCATGTGTCTCAACTGGTATATTCAACTTGAAATTACAGGTATTTACAGCTTAAATATGTATTAAATAACTGTATAAAGTTGATTTTTACTATTTAAATATTAGTAATCTTATGAAACTAGTGTGCATGACATTATAAATATATTGATATAAAGAAAAATTTGTGCACATCAAAATATGTCTGATTTATGGACAATTTTGGACTGGGTGAAAGGGTATCTTCTAGTTTAGTTTCATTTATCATTTTCAAGTCAGTGCATTATTTTAGCATAATTACTATAGAGTCGATTCCGCTTAATTGGGACATTGGCACTAGTCCATTTTGGCCCAATTAATCAGCTGCCCCAATTAAATGAACTAATAATAAATTCTAAAATAAAATATGTAATACGTAGATAAATAAATAAATAGATAAAAAAATAATAATTAGGTACCTATTTAAATAAAGCATTAAAACAGGTATCTAATTATTAGCTTTTTAGCGATCTCCTCTGACATTGCCTTCAATACTGGGCTGCTGATATTCATGCCTCGCCCGATAACTGTAGAAAACCATTTGATCTTATGCTTCTTCAACTTCTGGATCCTTTCCATCACGCTTTCTTTTTTGGATGTTCCTGGAATTTCTTTCTGATGCCCACTCCTCACACAGTTGATTTTCTTGTTGTAGGAGATGCACTACTTTTGGTTTATTTCAGCGAGTCTACGATAGCTTGTATTAAATGGCTGACTCCGGAATTTCTTTCTGTAATGCCCACTACTCATGCAGTTGATTTTCTTGTTTTAGGAGACGTGCTATGGTAGATTTTCAGTTTATTTCAGCAAGTCTACGATAGCTTGTATTAAATGGCTGGCTTTATACACCAGTTATATCAGCAAGTCTACGATGACTTGTATTAAATGGCTGCTTATTTCAGCCAGTCTATCATGGCTTGTATTAAATGGCTGGTTTTTAATTTTATTCAGCCCAGTTATATCAGCAAGTCTACGATGGCTTATATTAAATGGCTGGCTTTTAATTTTTATCAGCAAGTCTACGATGGCTTATATTAAATGGCTGGCTTTTTATCCAGAAAAGCAATTTTATTTGTAAATGTAAGATCATTTCTTGGCATCTTGGCAAATATTTAAAAATTTTAAATAAAATCAACACTGTAAATGAATATTTGTTAGGTACAGGATATAGCAGGCCTGGTATATAGTAACAGTAGACTCTTAAGCAGACTCTAGTTGACATACTTTTGAAAAATCCCTAAAATATATCAAAAATTGCTAAATTCCTTTTCTGCTACTGTCCCAATTAAGCGTTTAAATTATGTATTAATTTATTAGTTTGGTTTCTGTTCTTTGAGATTTGGCCCATAAAAGCAACTATTTTATTCATATATTAGGTGAGTGCTAATCAAAATAAATGCAATTTAATTTTACATAAATTTTAAAGATTATAAAATATAAAAGCAACATAACTCATTGTGATAGGCTGCAGTATTATGTGAGAGAATTATAATTTTTAAGTATGAAGAGTAATTTTTTCTTGGCCAAATAGAAGTCATTCACCAAAATAACTTAGTCTACTAAAAGTAAATGTCTAACTAGTAGTTATATACAATTATAGTAGCTATGTCTAACTAGTAACTAGTAGGCTTTAAAAAATGACAGTAGTCATTCCTGTTAACAGCATAGGACAATTCAGTATTAGGGATGATTTATTGTTAGGAAGATGGAAATTTGTAATTAAGTTATGACACAATAGATTTTGCTATGATTTAAATTTAAGAGCTTTAATCTGTGATTTTTATTAATTTTTTGTGATTATGTTTTTTTGTGTTTTTTTTTATCATTATTATATATGTTATATTATCACAGATTAATCTTGTTTATAAAAATATTTTACTATAATAATATAATATAATAAAATATTTCCTATTTACATTATCTTAATTTTTATTTATTACATGACTTTTTCATTAATTTTATATCTAAGATTAATTCTTCAAGTAAAAAAAATAGTTTTAGGGATAAAACATTATGAAAAAGTTTTTTTAACAGATAAAACAAATTTAAAAATTAATTTCATGATAACTTTAAAGTAACAAAAATGTACTCTACTTAATATATTAAAAAAATTTCTGGATGTAGCTAGCTGAGGCAATTTTTTTTCATAACCATATTTGTTAGAGAATCTAAATACAGTTCAAAATTGTCCTGGACTTCAAATTTTTTTTTTTTTTTTTTTTTTTACTAACGCTAGGGGAGCTTTACGAATTAAAAACTTTTGACGTCAGTAATTTTAACATTAATGATATTTGAAAATACACAGAACTTTTCATTTTTTTTATATTTTTAAAATTATATTTATGATATCAAATTTTCTCTGTAATTGGTATAAAATGCATAAATCCAATGAAAATAAATTCCAATTATGCATATATGATCAGATTTTGAAAAAAACTAAAAAACAATCCAAAGTTACTCTGATTGTATATGAATAATCCAATGAAAATAAATTCCAATTATGCATATATGAATTATTTTCAGGTATATTTACATAATCAGATTTTGAAAAAAACTAAAAAACAATCCAAAGTTACTCTGATTGTATATGAATAAGTTGCAGTCCTATTAATTTTCAGCTTTCAATTTATTTAATAATTAAGCAACATATTGATATTTATCAACACATTTTTCTTAATTCATATGTGGAATATTAAATTGTGGCACAACAATGAAAATTTCACGAAACACTTATATAGACATGAGGATACAGGAATTATCTGAATGTATATTTTATCTTAATCTATCATGCATGCTTTTATGGTTATTTTCAAAGTAACCATAAGACTACAGCAGAAAAAAAAAGATATGCCTGCTGACAATGTTTAATTACTCACAATCAATATAGATGAATAATGTTTTGAGTATTATTTGAAGCAGAGAAATAGATTATTGAAGATAACAGTAAGGCTATAATGTATATATATTTATGATTTCCAATAAAATATGAAAAGTTTATTTCAATTAAGTTAATATGAATAAATCAAATGCATGTTATAGTTGATTAGTTTTATTCATGCTTTGCATGTTGATGCAAAACACATCACAAAATTCAATTAAAAAAGAATTGCAGTTACTTAAATTTTATTCATTGATTGAAAATTCATTTCTTTCAGATGTATTTTCTCTGGATAATATTAGAAATCATTTTCCAAAATTTAGAATTTTATTTTTTTAATAATAATAATATGCAAACAAAAAATGCAATTTCATATATTCTAGTTTTTCCCTCAATATATTTTTTAAAATATGTATTATTTTATGTTAAATATTATTTTCAATATAATCTTGTATTAAGTTAAAAATATTCAATATTGCTACTATTCTATTTATATAGAATATGTCTGTTGCACTTGGAATTGCAACATCATTCCAAGAGCAATGGCTAATGCACACAACTTGCTATATACTTATAAAAAATTATTCTTTTGCTGTAGTTTTCTTGCTTCTCATCTGTAGGTTTTTAGCATATGGGAAGCTATATGATTCCTATCAAGTATATATTTTGAAATGACAGATATAGCTGAGTAATGGTGGTAAACTACAAAACAATGCTATATATAAATAGTTTCAAGTTGAGAGATAAATCAAATCCTTTATGCATGAAGATCAGCAATTTTATTTAAGACTATTGATCTTTATGCATAGCAATATCTGAAACTTCTTCATGTGCAATTTTCTAATTTTTTCTTCATGTGTGAGAGCTGTCCTGAAATGAAACATGTTATATTGCAAAACATAACACATGACTTTCTCTATTTCCTGTCTATAAATAATGCAATAACTGCTGATTATGCCATTGATATTATCGAATTGCCACATTATACATTTTTTTTGAAATGATTTTCATACATTGGATATTGATTTTTGAGTTGTTTTGGGGAACAATAAAGGTATCTTTTATATGCTATAAAATATAGTAATTCAAAATTTAGGATACAACTTTTAATGAACATGAACTTTTAAATGATTTCTTTATCTTAAATTTTATTTATAGATAATCCATCAAACTCAGTAGAAGCAGATGTTCATATAACCAGGTATAATATTTTATTTATTGCATTCTAAATAACTAATTTTAAATCTTGGATAATATTTTCCAGAAAAGGGAGAACTTTTCCAGAAAAATCATCACTTTCTGAATTTGATAAATCATCTGATGAATATAATAATTCGGATAATTCTCAAATACGTTTAACGTCTGAAAAAACAAAGACAGTTTATACTGAAAAGTCTAAAAAGAAGGAATTTGAAAAAATATGGGGGAATACAAAATAAAAACTATGATATTTTAGATGATATACTTTTTGTATCTAAAAAATTAAGATGATAAAAGAAAAAATTTTTAATTAAAATATAATATGTAATTTTTGAATAATGACTCAAACATAAAAAGTTATATGTCATTAATAAATTATTCTTAAACATGTTCAGGAAGTGTGAAATGTTGTTAATGATTTCACTTTCTCTTTTTAAAATTACCATCTATAACTTGAACTGTAGGCTTATTTTTCTTCTTTTTTTCATGGTAATATATTTTGACCTTTATTAAACAAAAGGAGGATAAAATTCTTATCATCATCATGATGCAGATGTGCTATGAATCTGAAAATGGTCCTCCAACTCTTTCTTCTCTACATATCCACCTCCTAGGCTGCACTTCTCACACTTGTGAAACAAGGTGTGAGAAGTGTGGCCCTAGGAGGTGGATATGTAGAGAAGAAACCCATTGTTTAATCCCATCTTTATAGAAGTTGGTACATCTGGAGACAAACCAGTTTCCCCAGTAATAATGATCTCATAAATCAAAGAAACTGTTTTTCATATTTTGAAACAAGAAGAGTGCTGAAGATGCCAGGTCAGGAGAATACAGGGGATGGGACAAGGTTTCATAATCATATTTGCACAGAAACATGATTGTTTCTGCAAGTGCATTGTCAGCTAGCAACAACACATCTTTTGATAGCAAATCACATCTTTTTTTCTTGATACTGTCTTATAACATTTGTAAAATTCTATATCATGTATAGGATTTCTGGTAGTATGCCTGTTATTATCAGCTCTTTTTGTAAGTAATCTGTCAATATGATCCTTTTGCTGTCCCAAACTATAGACAACATGACCTTGCTGGACAGCTTTCTCTCGGGTCATCCTGTAGGCTAGTGCAGCCATATTTGAATTCCACTTTCCATTGTTTCACAGTCTCATGATGGACATTCCTTGCTATACACAGTTGATATCTCTCTGTGGATTATTTGTGCAGTTTTCCCTTGAAGATGAAAGAACCATATCACAGCTTGATACTCAATTTTGTCCAGCATAACACCTTCTATCACACTTCTAATTCTAGTTAAACAGGATCTGTCAAAACAAAAAAGGTGCATGTATTTTTTTTTCTGATTGTTTGATTGAAGTATTTTAATTTTTTAAAACAGCTAAATAATGTTTGAAAGATTTGATTTATATTTCATTGTTCTATTTGCAGCCTCTTCATTTATTTCAGATGATTTTTCCAAGCTAACCATATTAAATATGACACACATAAATGAGCAACTTCAAATAATTCAAATCTAGAACATAAAATCCAAGAGTTTTTAATTCAAATTTTTAATTTATCTAAAAAAACACTTAAATGTAATTTACCAAAATTGAATTAATTTCTATAAATTACTATATTTAAATTTATTCAGGTTTGTGATATGAAATCAAAGGTACAAATATAAAATTGTTATTATAATACAAAATTTAAAAAAAAAACTGAAAGACCAATAGCAGTTTTGCTTTATAAATTATACAAGCATTTCTTGCCTTCTGAAAATTGTAGATAGAAAAAAATTCATAAAATGTTAACTGAATTCCCATTAATTTCAACATTAAAATTTCTGATCAGTTTTGGTTGCAGAAATCACTGTCATTTTTCTTATCAAGATTAAAACATTTAAATAAATGCAGTAATGCATACTATAACCAGTTTATCTTCAGTAAAAGTTTTAATAATTTTTTGAGGATTGCTAGGTAATTAACTGAAAACTCTACAAAGAAAGTATTTATAAACATAACTAAATTGCAGATAATATAGTATTTATATTTTTAAAGATTTACTTTTTTATATTTACTTAAGTGATAAAGGTAAACATTACAGTTTAAATCTGGGATTGTATTTGCTATGTTCTTGAAGGATATTATAAATTTGAATTTACGGAAATTATCATATAAAAAATAACAATATATATTACATATATTGTATAAGTATAGTATGATTGATTGTTATGTACATAAGTAATATAAATTCCCAGTCCTAACCATTGAATTTATAATTTCACATTTGGCATGAGATAGCTGTCAAGCCTTATTAAAAAATCTAAAATCAGTAATTAAAAAATATAAATTTCACTTTTTTTACAGTAGTATTTTGTCTATATCAGCATTTCTCAAACTTTTTTTGCAATGTATCCTTTGATCATGATTAAGAGTTTAATGCACCCCACAATAAAATTTTTAAAAAATTTTATCGTGGGGATACATTAAACTCTTAATAGTTAGTTTAGTTTAGTTAGAAGGAATTTGGCTAGTTAGTTTAAAAATTTTATGACTTTCCAAATAACCCTAACTAGCCAAATTAATAATTAGCAAAATTTCTAGTTTAATTAATAATTTCCCAAAATTATAAATTTGCCTTGGCATGGAGTTAAACCAGGAACTTCGGGTTACCATCCCAATGCCTTAACCAGTTAGACTACCAAGATATCAGCAGATTTCTGATTTTGGGATATATATATAATTTAGAAATTATTGGACTTATATCAATAGCAGCACTCCCAAATGGGCTAAACATAGCCATGGGCCCTCATGGCAAATTCAAGCAGACAGATTTGGCTCAAGTCAGATAACTAATCATAATTTAACATTTACTTAGGGGATTACACGATCCAAATAACCCTAAGTAAATGTTAAATTATGATTGGTTATCTGACTTGAGCCAAGTCTGTCTGCCCGAATTTTCCATGAGGGCCCATGGCTATGTTTAGCCTATTTGGGAGCGCTACTATCGATATCGATATGTCCAATAATTTAGAAATTACATATACATCCTGAAATTGGAAATCTGCCGATGTCTTAGTAGTCTGAGTTACCATCCCAATGCCTTAACCAATTAAAGTTCTTGGTTCAACTCCAGGCTAAAGCAAATTTTTAATTTTGGAAAATTAGTAAAAATTATAGTTTAATTATTAAATAACAGATGGTGGCACCTTAGCCTAAATTTAGATGGTGGCACTGTAGCATAAATTAATAATTTATTAATTTGACAGTTAATTCAAAATTAAATCACTAGGGGAATAATGAATAATGAAAAACTTCTTACATTAGATATGATTTATCTTACTTATTTGGCTTTTTGTTTGCTTTTATTCACTAGGGGGAATTTGGCTAGTTAGGATTATTTGGATTGTGTAATCCCATTTGGTAATCCCCTAACTAAATGTTAAATTACAATTTTTATGACTACTTGGCAAATTATTGAGACAGTTTTAATGTATTGAAAAACATATCACAAATAAATATCTGTAATAAAAATATTTCAAATTTGACAAAGCTATTTAATGAATCCGACTTTTAGGGCCTTAACATTATTTCTTAAGAATCAATATAATCAATAAAAAAATTTTATTGTAAAAAGTCTGTAGAAAAGTTTTATACAGGAGTTTGTCACAAAATAAAGAAGAAAAAATAAATTCAAAAACAAATTTTTCTAATCAAAAATTTTAATTCTAAATCTGGAGTTGTGAGATCTTCAAAATTTTTCAACGAGAGATGGCCTGCATGGCTTGACCATCGATGGGCTTGACACAGCTTTCTGATGTCTGTTGTCTGGTTGAATCTTTCAAGTGAAGATCTAGTTCTAAATTTAGCCTACTGCACTACTTATTTTTTAAATATACCATGCATGAAAAACCAATCTCACATAGATATGTTGTTGAGAATGGCATTATAAACTTGATGGCTCAGTCCAGGGCTAACGTTAGAATGCTTGGCATCCTTATGCAAGAATTTATATGCCACCCTAGAATTATTGCTGCTATAATGTTTAGCATTAATTGGTTATTTGCAACTGTGTTTAAAAATAGGTATAATTTAAATAAAACAGAAATATTCAAATACATTTATTATACTAATTCTTACACTAAAACTTTCCATGTTTTCATACTAGAAAAATCTCGAATAAGATATTTGATATTTTTCACTTATATCATGTTCTATTGAAATCATTATAAATTTACCAGTCTTTCTTGTGCTATAATTGATTTTAAATAAGTTTTAATCTGGAAAATGATCATCTCCACTAGTGACTTTTTTAAGAATTTAGATTTTTTGTAAAATTCTTAAATATAAGAATAGATTTAAGAATTTCACAAACTATTCCCATAGTTTGATAGATTTGGGAAGATTAAATTATTTGTACAAATGAATTACAAAGTATCAAAAAGTTTTTATCAGTTGTTCTAATTAAAGAAGTTTTTAAAGACAATTATTTCATCATATAGATTATTTCTATTTATCTTTGTTGTCTTTGTCAGTTAAAGTTATTTCTAAGTCCTTGCAATTTTTACAAAGATTGTCTGTTTTTAATGAATTCAAACTGTACAAAAAATTCAAAATGATTATTGTGAACTTAATTTTGAAAATTTTAATATTTAAGAAGGTACTTACTAGAAACAATAATACACACAAAAAAAGTGATTCTTACAAACAAGCACAGAATATCACTGATATGACTCATGATGTTTATAAACAATATACCTCGGCTTGTCAAAAGAACTGCTTAGTGAAAATTAAAGTTTTCCTTTTAGTTTGAGGTGCCCCTATCAGTGGCACTCTTGGCATCAAACACCCCTTTCATAGGTACAGTGACCATATTTTTTTTTTGATAAAATAAAGGATAAATCAGAAAATGTTTCTTAAGAAAAAGCAGGTTGCATTGATTTGTTTCATTAAAACTGAAAAGTCTTATAACATTTATTATATTTTATAATAAACAATATCAATAATAAACAACACATCATTTCAAACCATCATATTGTAAAGATCCAGGAATGAAAGAAAAAAAAAAAAGTTTTTTTTACGTACTTGTGTGATGTCGGCCGGGGTGACTGGTTGCTGCGTTCGTCCTGCGTCGCCATGTTGAGGACGTCATGGAAAATATGGTGATTATCTTGTGTTTAAGAAAAAGGTAATAATTTATTGATATGTAATAATTGAATTGTAGAAAATTGAATTAGTGTATTTTTATTTAAAATCATAAAAAAGTATCAAAAGCACAGTTGTGATGTGTAACAAAATAGAAATGAAAAAGATTCATTTCTGCCAAAGATTATGATACATTAGGCATATAATTTTGGCCAGTGACACAGTGATTACTAATAAACCACAAAACATATGTGATAATAATTAATGAATTTTAACAGATAATAACTGATAATGAAGTCCATTATTCAAAAATGAATAAATTTTATAAAGATATTATGATAACATCATATTTTTTGATAGTTTATATAATTAGTACTCCAAGTGGAAGTTTTTCTTATAGTTTTGATAATTGTTCTTGTTACACATCACAACTGTGCTTTTGATACTTTTTTATGATTTGTAATTAATCAGATTCCTGCTGCTTTCTTATTTATTAACATTCCATACTTTCAACTGCTAGTGAATTTAGTATCAAATACATATTTTTTTTTTTTTTTTGATAATTGTTATAAATAAGAACAGATAAAAAACTTCAGATAATTAGCAAACTTTAGAACAAAAACTGAAATATTAAATATTTATATAAATAATTGAATATGAAGAGAGCAATAATTTGCCAAAAACATTATCTAATCTATATAGAATGTGTTGTTCAAAATTAAATTAAATAATTATTCCTTATAGAGCTTGTATTATGAAATGGATTTAGAAGGTATATATATCAATTTTTTCAAGATATTTTTCATATAAGAATGCTGTATATATTAAGAGTGGTGAAAGTATTACAAAAAATTGAAATTGTTTTCTTTAAATATATAATGATCTCTACAATTTTGAGCTTAAAATTAAAGTTTATAATTTGAACTTAATATACTAATATTATATATTTGTGTCAATTGAGAAAAACTGTTATTTTATATTTAATTAAAATTTTATTAATTAATATAATAATTAATCTGTATATAGGATATCTTCTGGAATGATAGAATTTTAATATGATATTTTATTATTGAAAAATTATAGAATGAAAATCACTAAAGCCAATCATCAAAATAAAACTTGCCTACGAAGAATTATATAACTTTATTATAAAAAATTATGAAACTTAACTTGAGATCTAAAGAGAAAAATATTAAAACTTGTTATGTTATATAAAATTTTATATTTTATTTATTATTATTGTACCTGTGTATAAACCTGTAATGAAACTATATAGATATTATATTGATGCCATATATAAATATGTATCTCAGAAAATAAAGATAATTGTGATACTGATATTGAATAATGAATGATTAGACATTTAGGTGTTTAGAAAATGAACAAAATAGTAACAGCAAAAAGTATTCTCGATATGAAAATTAATATTACACATGGGAATATTATATAGGAGCTTTGGTCAACGAGCTGAAAGGTAATTATAGATTATATAGGAGTTTACAGAAAAAGAATACACATTTATATGAGACCCCAGCCTGGACTAATGACCATATACATACAAAGTGTCAGTGTTCTGAGCATTGCTAATAAGAGATACACTGTAATATTCCAGAAACTAAAATGGAAGAACTGGATTGGATATACACAGAATCAGAAAGCATGGGCATAAAAATAAGACCATTGTGAAGATTTAATTCTGACCTATTCTATTTATTATTTTTATTACTTCTTTTATATTATTATTATTATTATTATTTTGCTTAGTTTAATGACTGGCTTACATTTTATATTGTCCATCTCAGAAGTTTGAAAGTATATGTTACAGAACAGAAATTCTGTCTTGCCAACAAACTCTCTTGTTATATGACATCACTCATTATAAATTAATATCACTGATCTGATTCAAGAACTAAAGAATGATCTCTTATTGATGATTTATAATCAATAAATAAGTATTATTAATCGTAAAGATGATGACACGATTTGTTTTGTTTTATATTTATACCAGAAATGGAAGTTGTTGCAAGACTGTATATAAATGAGCAGAGCACAGGACTTGTAAAACTTGATACTATTTAAAAAGATATGCTTGACACTTGGCCAGTGAGATGTAATTTGGTTGTTAATTGAATTAGTGACTTTCAAATTTTCTTTTGTAGTACTGAAAATCAATTACTTTTTCTGTATTGGAGTGTAAGGTATCAGATTAAGCTATTTTTAAGATTATTTATTATTTCCAATTAATAAACTTATTGTTGTTTTAGTTCTTTGGATTGATCATGATAAGTTGTATCACTAACTTAATTTGTGCTTTATTAGTGTTTAAATAAAACTTTCGTTTACACTTTTGTAGATGTTTACTGTAGATTCAATAAATTATTTACTATTATTTAACTTTACTTGTTTGAATTTTTTCAACTTCTTAGTTATTAATGCATTAAAATATTTTTGTTATTTAATTCTAATACTTGTTTTTTACTTTAATAACTGTGAATTCCAGTTGTGTGTTCATGTTAGATTTAGTTTTGTTATTAATTTAGTTTCAAAAGTTATTTTTTGGAAATATAAAAGACCTAGCTAGACTGGACTTTTGAATCTGGCAGAATCATGAAACCATTAGAAACAGTATCCTTAGATTTATTGGTAGTTTTGAATATAACTTTGCACCATCACCAAATTTTATGATCAAATTATTAAGACAACAGTTATATAGTCATAAACAAACTTAAATTCATATTCTTGGTAAGTGAAATAAAACTTATCTTTGCTATTAAGTATTCTAATAAGCTGCCAATGAACTCTGGAATGAATTGTTACTGAAGTTCAAAAAATGTAAGAATATGACATAAATGAAATTTCATACCTGTAAAATTCATATGTTTCTCCTAAAAGAGGATTGAATGGTTTTCCTACTCTTTCAGAATTATAAGATACTGAAGAAACCATATAAGCAGCAACATACTACATCAAAATAAATGTAATAAATAAATATAATTCATTATAAACTATATAATTTATTTATATTAATACAAATATTAATAAATTTAATAATAGCCTTTATGTTTTGTTGTTGGATATCTGACAATATCAGCCACAATTAATCACTTTCTATGTTCCAGTATCTGATTGACATATAAAAATATCTGATCATTTTTGTTAATCATTTTTTATAAACTGTCAATCTGAGCCATCTGTTGATTCTTTTATGACATTTTTTTACACACACAGAGATTCATTTATCTAATTTGATGTGCCCAGGTAATTAAAAAAAGAGAAATTACATACAATACATGTACAATATATAATAATGACATGTAAAATTTTATTCACAACACATGGAATATGGACAACATATGGAAACATATGTTGTGTATATATATATATATATATATATTCAAAACATATGGAATATAATATTGTACTAAATATTATGAATGAATTTCAAAATATTGCATTCACTTAATAAATCCTGCTTATTTTACACTTTTGAAATTCATTTCAAGTTTTACAGAATGAAATGAACCTTCAAAATTTTCATTATGAATGTTCATTTCATTCTGTGGTGAGTAGAACTGCAAAGTCACGGATTAGAACGACTGTCAATACTATTAATTCTAAACTAAGCATAACGGTCTAGCAACTCTGCAAATTCCAGAGTTCAGCCTGAGCTCAGGTCTTTTCTAAGTTCTAACTTAACTACTATTAACTTCGAAACAATCTAACAACAATTATCATTAATTGGAAAAAACAAAACCGGAAACCGGAACTTACAACTAAAAGTAACAAATAAGTGTTAGATTGAAAACAACAAGATGATGTTAAAACTTACACAAATAAATTGAATAAATTCTCAAACAAGTTAAATAACAAAAAAATATAAATTTATTAGACTTGAAACACTTACAAAAGTGTTAATAAATGCTTTATTGAAACTATAATAAAGCTGTAAAGATCAAGGAACGGTCAAAAAAATAAATAAATAAATAAAAAAAAAAATAAAATAAAAAAAAAACGTATTGTTAAGTAATAATTGAAATGTAGAAAAGGAATTAATGTATTTGCTTTTTGTATTTAGTTTATTCTGAGTAACATAAAGTTACGTAAAAATGTAAATGACGCTTAACGTCATATGTGTATAAAACCGGATGGTTTTGTCATAGGTGGAGCTCTCGTTTTTTTTTATGCCAGTGTACTATTGTTTGTCTTGTCATCGTGAACCTTGTCTTGTGTTGTACCAGTGAGCGTCAGTGGATGGTGTACTTGTTTGTCGTTAGACATTTTGTATACATATTAGATGTTTGTATTAACACGAGGATTGTTCAAAGTTTGTCTTAAGTGTATTACTTTTGCTTTACGGATCAAAAGGTCCTTAGTTAATAATTAAAGTATTTTTCATTCAGTCATACGATGGAGTTTTTGATAAATCATTTTCCGGATTTGCCGGCTTACGAATTAAACGTTCACTTGAAGATTTATGTGGATCGACGCCAACAAGTAGGCATGGGGTTGGGGTCCGCAACCCTATCAGGACTAGGTCCTGATAATTGGCGCCCGAACAGGGACCCCGCCCCAGTGCCGCAACCACCGTCATCATTCCGTTCTTTCCACAAGCAGCATTGCCCAAGTTCTGGTGTGTATTTTAGTCGACATCGACATTCACGTCGTCGATTGCAGCCGACAACTTTCGTTCCTGAGCTAGATACAAGATCCTGCACTCCTGGTTCCCGTTTTGGAGTTCATCGTCGTATTGTGTTCCTTCCACATGAATTTGCAAATGTAGTAACGTTGCCGGAGTCGACGGAAGAGATTCCTCATCAAGGGATGGAATCAGAAGTATCTGTTAAGTTTATTGGCGCCCGATCAGGGGCCCCGGCCCAGTGCCGCAGCCACAGTCATCATTTCGTTCTTTCCACAAGCAGTATCGCCCAAGTTCTGGTGTGTATTTTAGCCGACATTGACATTCACGTCGTTGATTACAGCCGACAAATTCCGTTCCTGAGTTAGATACAAGATCCAGCACTCCTGGTTCCCGTTTTGGAGTTCATCGTCGTAATGTGTTTCTTCCACATGAATTTGCAAATGTAGTAACGTTGCCGGAGTTGACGGAAGAGATTCCTCATCAAGGGATGGAATCAGAAGTATCTGTTAAGTTTGAATAGTTGGGACTATATTGCCCGCATCTTTGATCATGAGAAGAGAATAAAGTGGAAGTGGTGAGAAAGTGAGTTGGGTCCCTTTTTTTCCCACTCACTGTTCTTTTAAAGGGGAAGGAATGTAAAGATCCAGGAACGAAAGAAAAAAAAAAAAAGTTCTTTTTACGTACTTGTGTGATGTCGGCCGGGGTGACTGGTTGCTGCGTTCTTCCTGCGTCGCATCGTATTGTGTTCCTTCCACATGAATTTGCAAATGTAGTAACGTCGCCGGAGTCGACGGAAGAGATTCCTCATCAAGGGATGAAATCAGAAGTATCTGTTAAGTTTGAATAGATGGGACTATATTGCCCGCATTTTTGATTATGAGAAGAGAGGAACGTGGAAGTGGTGAGAAAGTGAGTTGGGCCTTTTTTTCCCCACTCACTGTTCTTTTAAAGGGGAAGGAATGTAAAGATCCAGGAACGGTCAAAAAAAAATAATAAATAAATAAAAAAAAAATAAAATAAAAAAAAAAACGTATTGTTAAGTAATAATTGAAATGTAGAAAAGGAATTAATGTATTTGACCGGACGGTTAGGTTGTAGGCGACTCTCTCTCCTTGTTGTGCCGGTGTACGAGTGTTGGTCTCGTTGTTGTGAACATTGTTTTGTGCCGTACTAGTGAGCATCTGTGGATTTTTTACTTGTTTGTCGGTGGACTTTTATGTATACATGTTAGATGTTTGTTACTAACACAAAGCTTGCTCAGAGTTTGTTTTGATTGTATTATTTTGGATTTACGGCCAGCCGGTCCTTAGTTGATATTAAAGTATTTTGCATTGTTTCATACTATGGAATTTTTGGTAAATCATTTTCCAGACTTGACAGCTTATGAATTAAATGTCCACTTGAAGATCTATGTGGATCGGCGTCAACAGGTAGGCATGGGGTTGGGGTCCGCAACCCTATCAGGACTAGGTCCTGATAATATTATTATTTTCAAAAAATTAATTTTGATATTTTTCGTCAGAATGAACTTTATTAATAAATCGGGTTTGTGTTTTAAAAATTCACAAAATTAAATACATCGTGTCGATGTTGCATTTTGTATAAATACATGTTTCCAACATTTTGACTTTTAATAGGAATTTCTCAACGTCCATATATTATTCACTAATGAAAATATCCATAGAGTGGAGACATTAGATCCAGGGAGATAGAAGCAAAATTCAATAATTTTTAAACTGCTTTTAAACGATATGTATTTGTCTGTAAAATATTTTAAAATTCTAACCTATTGATGTTGGCAGAACTTGTCATTTTTCACCATTTTTCGCTCTTTTCACAGGTGACAATACCAAGGATATGTGACTGGCACAAAAAATGACAAGTGTAGGCAGTCTGTTGCACACTGGTATTCAATTCACAAAATAAAGAACAAAATGGCCATTTTAGGAAAATAAAAAAAAATCAAAAGAACAAAGAAGTGAAATAAAGGATGTATGGTTACTAATATATATATATATATAATAGGTTGCTTATTACATTCTGCTAGCCCTTGCTTGGTCAGTGATATAAGGAAACTCATTCAGTCTCTACAGGCAAAAGTCTGTCAAAGATGTTTTCTTGAAACTGGATTTGAGGGTTTTATCATAGAACAGTTCTATAATTTCTTTATCAGACTTCTTTTCAACAAAGGAAAACAAACTGGAGTTTTCCATTGCTGAAAATCTGAATATTTATTAATTTTCTACAAGTGTATTTAATTATTTTCCATGAAATGACTAGATGCTATTTTATTTAGATATATCTGTGTAGATTATTGTATCTCTGTATGTTAGAAATAACAAATGCACAATACACAGTAAAGTCTCAATTATCCAAGATAATGTGGACTGAGGGAACCATGGAATAACCAAAAACTTGGTTAACACAGAAGGTTTAGTAAATTATTATTAAATAAATTGGATTTGAATATATTAATATAATGATGTACATTCTATTTTCAGATTATGTCTACTTATTGAACACAATAACTTTCAAATTATACAATAATTAATAATACAATTGTTAATTTCAATTACAATGTACAAAAATTATAAGTCATAGACAAGAAAAATTTACATTTACAGTTGTTAATACTACACTTAAATAATCTGTACTGAACAATTTACTCTTATCTTTGATTACAAAGTATATACAACTTGTTGACAATTTATCTCAAATAAAGCAGAACCTTGGTTAATTGAGACTCTACTGTATATGTGAGTACCATGTGAAATCACATTTCTAAAAAATATATATAGATATTTCAATGAAGATCATTTCTATTAAAATGTTAATGGAAATGACCTAAATATTTAAAAAAATCTAAACAATTAACTATTACAGTACTATATATGGAATTTAAACTAAATAATTAAAATTTCAAATATAATAACAACAATAATAATACACAGTGGTAATAATTTATTTAAAATATTTCTGCAATAATAATAAGATGAAACGTATTACATTTGGTTTGCAAATAATGATATACTGTTATATACAAATCATAATGAAGTATGAATTTAGAGATGCTGTAAGTTTTCATTTTCATCTGGCAATTTTACTTGAAGCTTCTTTAAAGATTCATAAAATTTCACAAGTGGCATGCCTTTTTCTTTTAAGTCATTTTCCCATTGTTTCTAAAGAAATAATTATATTTATAATAAATAAATTTTCATCAAAATTATATTTCATCATTTAAACTAAAAAAATAAACAACTTACTATAGAATCACTATCTGACAATTTAAAAGTGACAGATTTTCTTTTAGTTGTAATTTCTGAAGAATTTTCTTGAATTTTGTCAAGCAGTTGTTTCAATTTCCGACAGTAGTTAGAAATTTTGCACAATTTTAAGAAGGATTTAAGCTGATAAAAATTTGGAAATATTAAAAATATTGGTATATATTTTCATCTATTATTGCTAATAGTATAATAAATAATATGGAATATTTTTGCCAAAATTTCATCAAAACAACATTAAATGCAATTCATTAAATTAAACTCTTTATAATTCAACTGAAAAAAATGCATTATTAATATCAAAGTGTAAAAGCTGAGATTATTTTATTTACTGTAATTAATAAAGAATTTACTTAAATTTTATATTGTTTTAAAAAATTATTAACTAAAATATGGGATAATAAGAACAACAGCTATTATTACAAATTCTATATATACAAAATACAACTCACTAGCAAAGTAGTATTAAAGAAAGTTTATTTGTAAAACGTTTTTGATCAAACACTCAATCCTCTTCAGTACACACAATAAAACATTAGCTTAAAAGTTATAAATACAGGTAGTCCTTGATTTATGACAACCTCAACTTATGACAGTGATGTAATCAATAAATTCTGTGATTGGTCAATGGGTTTGAGTCCCTGATCCAATAGTTTGATATATGGGAAGTGTCCTTTTTTTGTATCTGGTTCTTATAGTTTTGTGTTATGTTTATTAAGATAATATATACTGTCCTAGTACTAAGAAATCCATATATTTTGGACATTTCCAACCTACAATAGCAAGATTCGAATCAAACTCTGTCGTAAGTCTAGGACTACTTGTAAATAAAGATTAGAACAGAATTTTATAAATTATAAAATTCAAGGAGTGTTCTTTCTGAATTCATATATCAAAGATTTAAAGTATAAGTAAATATACATGACATTACTATGATTATCAAACAAATTTAAAAACATTTTTTAAATAAATGGGGATTATAATAAAAGTTATAGAGTTAATTATATATACAGCAGACTCACATTTTTATGAACTGATATGTTTTATGAACTAATTCACTGGTCCTGAAAATCATCCCATAGGACTAATGTTAATTTTAATTCTATTTTACGAATTTAATTCTGCCACTTTTCTTTCATTTATTATTATACTGCAGACACAACAAGTCAGAAAAGTGATTCTCCCATACCAAATGAATGGAAGTGGTCTGGGAAACGAAACCAAATACGGGATTGTCTACTTTATTGCAAGGAAGCATCCATGCAATAAAGCAGATGATCCTGTTTTTAGTTTTGTTTTTGATGTTTCGCTCAAAATCTTCAAGATTCAAAGTCAAGTCATGGCTTGACTTTCTGTAAAGTGTGTGGTGAAAGTGCAGCAGTCAACACAGTCAGCATAAACATGAATGGAAGAGAAGAGATTGAAAGATCTAATTTCCAAATATTTGTTAAAAGATTTTTTAATGCAAATGAGACCAGTTTATTTTTTAAAGTGCTGCCAGACAAAACATTGAGTTTCAAAGGAGATACATGCAGTGATGGGAAGAAAGCTAAACAAAGAATTACAGTTTTGGTAGGGATCAATATGTCTGGCTCAGAAAAGCTGCATCTTCTATTTATAGGGAAATATCAAAATACCAGATGTTTCAAGAATGTAAAAAAACTCCCTGCTGTGTATTATGCAAACAAAAATGCATGGATAATAGGTATCATTTATGAGAAATGGTTAAGAGAACTGGACCAAAAGTTTTGGAAAAAGAAATGCAAAATTCTCCTACTAGTGGATAATTGTACTGCAAAGTCGCAAATTTTAACGAATATCAATACTATTAATTACAACTAGCCTAATGGTTGTAACGACTCTGCAATCCAGAGTTCGGCCTGAGCTCAGGTCTTTAACTAGTTCTAATGACTCTGCAATCCAGAGTTCGGCCTGAGCTCAGGTTTTTTTCTAAACTCTAACTTAAATATAATTAACTTCAAAACAATCTAAAACACTAAATTCTAACTTAAAAAATAATTAACTTCAACACAATCTAACAACAATTACCATTTAACCGGCAAAACAAAACCGGAAACTTACAACTAGAAGTATCGAATAAGTGTTAGATCGAAAACAACAAACAATGTTAGAAATTTATACTAATAATTGGAATAATTTCACAAACAAGTTAGATAATAAAAAATATAAATTTATTAGAATCAGAAACACTTACAAAAGTGTTAATAAATGCTTTATTGAAACGATAATAAAGCAACAATCAATTAATCAACAAAACTGGTTTAATCCAACTCAAATATAAACAATTATTCACAAAAAAAAAAAAGAATCTTAAATACTACTAAACTCTACTACCTCCACCACCGATACAAACTTCAATCGTCGAGCTTTACAAGAAACTCAAATGTCAGTTTGCCAACTTACATTGATACAACGCCTTGTCGAGTCGTCGGTTGCGTCAGCTTTTATACTGGGTGACTTACAGTCCCGTGCTGCTTCATTTACATACTTATACATAACAAGTTTAAAGTTATTAGCTTACAGAGTAGTCAATTCATGTCATTCTCTTTACAATTTAATTATATATGAACAAAACATCAATACAAGATCATTCTTACATTCTCATATCGGACCAGTGGTACAATTAGATGATGATGTCATTACCCGGGACAGCTCTTCCGGAGGACAGTTCCCGATTCCATATCACGTGATTGCTAACGACGACGAAGAAGGTGGAAGTAAGTTAACTTGTAAACTAAAATATAATATGTTAGATAATAAGAAAATAACGATAAATAATAAAGTGCATAATAAAATAAAATAGGACAGGTCAGAGTTAACTTCCTCACAGTACTTCTTACATTGAGGTCAGTGTGCTGAAAACAATCTGGAACAAGTTCTTTTCACCAAACATTATTTCTGTTTTGCAGCCTATGGATCAGGGCATAATTCAATGTTTCAAACGAAAATATCATCGAATGCTTTTAAAGAGTTATTCTTAACTTTGAACATGGAAAAAGCTACAAGATCAGTTTACTCAGCGTGATGCATTTATCAGTTAGTACATGGAGTGATGTCTCTCAAACAACAATTGCTAACTCTTTTCATTATACAGGATTCAGTAGAGATGTGGTTGCAGAAGAAGAAATCTCAAACAGTGACCACAATCTGATGAAGCCCTGCTACAAGAACTTCATCACAGGGTTCCCACAAGTGCCTGAAGACCTGATATTTCAGGACTTCTTGGATATAGACAAAAATATTGTATGCATGGAAGAAATATCGGACAATGAGATAATTAAGCAAGTTTTGAACCCGGATACAGAAGAACAATCTGATGACGATGAAGAATGTGAGGCCATCCCAAGACCTACACTTAAAGAACCCACTGAATGGCTGTCAGGTTTGCATTAATTTTTTAAGCAGATGATAACTGACATCTTGCTTGCATTGATTCTATGGAAGCTATTGTTTATCAAAGTATTACACTAAAGCAAACAAAAATTAAAGATTTCTTTGGAAATTCTAGCAAATAAAGGTTAATGAAAATTGTATTTTTCAATTTTTTAAATATTATTCCCATTTACGAACTTTTTCGCAGTGCATACCAGTTTGTAAAACGCAAGACCATGTATTATAAATTACTATATTTAATGCAGAAATATGTGTTTAAAGGAAGCTTGTTAGCATTTATAACTTTTTTCTTATTAATTGTGAATATCCAGGTATTAGATATGCTATCTTCCAGTAACTGGTTGATTACATTATATTATTTACTTATTTGTAGAATGGTGATAGCTTCTTTAAAAAGGGCTTCATGAAAGTCTTTAAATGTTTTTAATTACTTTAGCTTCTTGTTCTACTTCATTATGCTTCTCATAAATTTTATTTGACAAAGCTACCTGTTGGTAGTCTTTCTCAATATTGGTCTTATGTTCCAATAATCTAGCTTTGAAATTTCTTCTTGTTACCCCAATATATTCACAGATATTCAGATCTTTGTTTCATAATGGAATTACATATATAACCAGTTTGCATGTTTTTACCATAAGAATCCTTTTCATTCCTTGACATACTTATGATATAAACATGCAGACAAATATGTGATCCCATTATGAAACAAAGATCTGAAAGACAATCTGTGGATGTCTATCTGCATGAATTATTTGATCCTTTCTAAATGACTTAAAAGCTGAAATTTGGCATAATGATAAGATTTATGATAAGGTTCTCTAGAAATGTCTAAAAAACAAACATTCAATATGGCAGCTTTGACACACAGGATTGAATTACATCAAAATATTGAAAATTATTATTTATCTTATATTTCCATGAAAATTAAAAAACTGTTATTGATAAATGGCAAAAAATTAGACTGCAAAAGTCAAACAGTGTTTATATACTACAGCTGCTTTTAGAGCCCATTATATAGGGTGCATAAATCATATTTTATATCTTCAAACACTAAATCACATATGAAATTATGGATTCTTCTTGAATGAAAAATGGCAATTGCTTTAGAGATAGTACAAATCTTTTGTCAGAGAAACTTAGAAGTGACAATTATCCTATATAGAAGAGGAGAAGTCCAAAATTGATGCATCATCAAAATGGAGAAAACAGCACCATAACTGACTGCATTACAAAGTAAGATGGCTGCTTCAACTAATACACTATGTATTATCTTAATGAATATAAAAGGACACAAAATTTCAAGAATCAAACAAAAAAAGGATATTTTCTATATATCATTGGATCTGGGAATTGAACCCAGATCAATTGCATTGACAAATAACAGAATTTATCAATGGCATCACCACCATAAATATGAGTTTGTCATAAGTCAAAGACTACCTGTAATTTAAGTTCTAGCTACATTTTCTTTTTGGGTAATTTATTGTTCTAAAAAGTACAAAATTATTTAATAGATTCCACAAGCAAAAGAACAGATATGGCATCTAGCATATTATAAAATGTTTCATTATTCATAAAATAATCTATATAAATAAATTTTTACAGAACATGTATGTATGTAAGAATAATGAGTACTTCTCTATGACCAAGAAAGCTGAAATTTTAAAATGTTATAGAGCAGGGGATTCAACCTGTTGATTGTGGAGCGATTTTTGGTCGATCTGTTGTTTTTTCCTCTACTCATAAATTTAATTAAAACTGAAAATATAAAAATTTATTTATCATTATTTTGTAGTATTTTTTAATTCTGTTTAAGTATATTGCTATTGTTTGTTTATTTTTTGTTAAAATTGTCAAATCAGTAATTTTCTTATCATTTGGAAGTATACACATGAAAAATTTCCAATATTAACTGATATTGCGCAAAAAATTCAGTCGTGTTTCGGATTGATATACTTGTCAGAATCCGCTTTTTCAATACGAATGTCATAAAAATCAAGAAATCAAATTACAAATGATTATTTGGATGATTGTCTGCCATTGGCCAATTCTTGATATCAAACTGATTATGAAAATATTGCAAGCTCCAAACAATGCCAAACTTCACATTAACTTTTTTTTTAATCAACCAGCATTTCCTGTAACTTAATGAGTTTGTAATCAATCTATTATTTTTTCTAACTTTGGTTTTCTAAAATAAAGAAATAAAACAAATATATTGGGATAAAATATTTATTTGTTACATTAAAATAATTAAAAGTGATTAAAAATTTTATTTGTGTATTTAAAAATTTATTTGTTTCTTTAAAGTTTAAGGGCTGGGAGATTGGATCTTCTGAAGAAGAAGAAGAAGAAGGAGAAGTCTCTGGTGCATTTAACTGCATAGTTATGCAAAATCAGGCATCAAGTTGGGTAAAGTGATTTATATAAGAGAGTAGATTGCCGAATAACACAGTATAGAAAAGTAGCTCGCATAGTAAAAAAGGTTGAACACCACTGTTATAGAGGATCACTAAACTGGTTCAGAAAAAATATGGCACCCAAAATTTCATCCCAAAGGGGGGAAGCTAAATTTCCAATGTTTATTTCATGCCTCAAAAATCATTATTTCGTGACCATTTGAGTGTTTCATGCTGAAAAAAAATAGCTCTTCACATATTGTTTGAAAAAAATTTATATTCAAAAGAGGATCATAAAAGTGGCAGCTTCCAAATTGGATGGATTTTTAATGAAAATCAGTACAGTGATACCTCGGTTCACGAACACAATCCGTTCCTTGACCCTGTTCGTGATCCAAAAAGTTTGTAATCCGAATCACTTTTTCCCATTGCAATTAATGTAAATCCAAATGATATGTTTTTTCCTAGAAAAAATTTTTAACAGGTTACGGCTTTATGTGTGGAAATAATATAGAAAAGAAATAAATATAACAGTAATATTAGAAGAAAGCATGTTTAACACTACCCTTCACTAACACTTTTAACTTTTTTGGGAGCCATAATAAGGGATAAATTTAATTAAGTAAAGAAAAAACTAAAATATCAACACTTGTTGGAACTTTTCTGTACCCTTATGAGCTGGGCGAACTGGATTGCTGCTGGGGGCAAAGCTGTGCTCAGGGTTTTGTGCGCTGCGAGTCATGTGCACTCCATGCATTCCGTGCGTGTGTGTTCGTGAACCGAAGCATCGTTCGTAAAGCAAAGCAAAATTTGTTCACAAATGTGTTCGTAGACCAATTTGTTCGTGAACTGAGACATTCGTGATCCGAGGTATCACTGTATTTGGTTTTATGGCATTATAGAATAGGAATCTGGTGGTAGTTTTCTGAAATTCAAAATGACAGATAAGGCAGTTTAAAATTCAACAAATAATTTAATCCAACGTTTTGTGTTGTAAGCCAGTTAGGGGTTTTGAGGTATACAGAATAAGGAATTTGATGATAGCTTTTTTGAATTAAAAATGGCAGACCCAATATGATGGTCTGAAATTCGATGGTTATTTTAATTTAGTCTGACTTTTTGTGCTGTTGGCTGGACTGAATATCTGGAAACAGTATGGCTTTCCATCTAGAGCAGTGTTTTTCAACCGGTGGTCCGTGGACCGGTGCTGGTCTGCGAAAATTTTCTGCCGGTCCGTGAGAAATTAAGTAAATTACAAATTAGCAGTGGCTAATTCAATGTCAGTTTTTTGGAAAACACTATTCAATCTTTTAAGCATTTAAATGACAAAAAAATTATACTTTTGAACCTATTTAATGAAGAAAAGTGTTGTTGTTTGAACCAGATAACTGATTTACGGCAATTTCTATCGAAATACATAAATCCTTCTTCTCTAGTTTTATGAGTATTCATGAGGTGGTAACACTGATTGCCAGATTTATCGATGGCAGAATTCTTATATTATTGAGTAGGCCTGTATTTGTTTTTGCTTAACATTGTTTTTTCGTAAAACTTGAAACCCTATAAAATGGAAAAGAAGAAATGCAAACAGCAAAGCCAATTCTAAGCTTTTTAAATAAAGGCAATAATCAAGAGCAAATGAGTGATGCTTCTGAAAATTTGCCAAGTACTAGTGTTTCAAATTCAGAACAACCAAAGAAAACGTCATATGTTGATACTTTGGAATATGCAATATCAACTAAAAAGTCAAAAGGAAACTTTGTCAGACATTACAATAAGGAGTATTTAAAGTTTGGTTTTATTTTAGCTCCAGGCAATGAACTATCATTACAACCTTTATGTGTAGTGTGCTCCGAAATTTTGTCAAATGACACCATGAAACCTTTCAAACTTGCTCTTCATTTGAATTTGAAGCATAAGGATTTTATTGATAAGCCCTTTTTGAAAGATTATGTAACCAAATTAAAACACAGAAAAGTGTAATGAAAACAATGGTGACTAGCGACAAGTCATTACTCCAAGCATCTTACTTAGTAGTTCTCTGTATAGCTAAAGCTAAAAAGCAATTTATGATTGGTGAAGAGTTAGTAAAACCTTGTGTCTGTAAAACTCCCTTTCTGTCGTACAAGAAATTTTGGGACTTCAATCCATTAAAAAACTGGAAGCTATACCCATGTCGGATAATATCATTTAAAGAAGAATTATTGATATGGCAACAGATATCAAAATTCAAGTTATAGAAGGGATAAAGAAATCTAGATATTTTGCAATTCATCTTGATGAGTCTACTGATATCAGTACTTATGCTATCTTTCTTTGCTTTGTGAGATATAGTGAAGAGGAAATCTTACGGAAAGAACTTCTTTGTTGCCTTGACTTATTGGAAGAACTATTAGTTCTGAGCTATTTAGTGCTCTTAATAATTATATTCAAGCACAAGCTTAGACTGGAAGAAATGGGTGGAAGTGTGTACGGACAGTGCTGCGAGCATGATTGGACATCACTCTGGAGTAGTTACAAAAATAAAGGAAGTTGCACACCCAGAAATATTGTCAACTCACTGCATAATCCAGCTTTCTGCTGAACTGAACTAGTGATGAATGATGTAGTAAAGATTGTTAATGAAATTCGTAGTCGAGCTATGAATTCCAGGCTGTTCACAATATTGTGTGAGAGTATGGACTAATTTAAATTAATATAAAATAATTATTCTTTAATAAAGTTTTACACCATGATATTAATTATTTTATATTCTATTTTGATTATAATTAAAAAATATAGTATGTACAGTATTTATTCAATTCTAACAATTCATCAAGCCACCAAGTTTATCAAATCAGTTATGTAATTTTTCGTTTTTTTTTTTCATTTTTGTTTGATGGAACTATGGACATGGAAATTATTCTGATTTTATTGTAAATCTAGAATAAAAATATTGCAAAAGCCAAATTATAGGGCAAAGTTTATTTAAAATATTAACAACACAAAAAATAAGAATCATTTCACATTTTAACTTCTAGTCTTTCATTTATAATAGAATACTGTTAATGAAGTAAAAACAAAAACTACACAATAAAAAGTTTAATTATGCCAAATAACATCTTAACAAATAATGCGATTAAACTTATTTGGACATCAATCTGACAAAATATCTTTTAGTCCAATCTATATACTTATAAAATACAGATTATGTATGTATGTATGAAACTTTTTTATTTAAAATAAAGGAGAAGGGAGTCGGATTCCTCACTTCAAAGTGTACGGACGTTTTTGAGACTGCTCTTCAGAAGAAAGAATAAGAACTGTTATCATATAGACCCAGTGTTCGGACATTCTCACTGACACTAAACGGAAAGTAAGAAAAGGGGAGACTTTCGTCGTCACCAGTGACAATCATCTAGACACCGACCTCGACCCGTAGCTTCGCCGCCTACCTCATCCGCCGCCCAGTGAAGACCGAGACCCAGCCGGACCCAGCTGAGGAGACTTGTTGGCCAGATCTGCGAGGAAATAAATCGTGTAATTATAGAGGTATTTGTCCTCCGACGTAAATTGTCGGCATTGCTAAATGTAACTAAATCTCTCTCCTTAATAAAGGAAGATGTTTGTTTTAACGAACGTTGTTCTTCTCTCTCTCTCCTTAATAAAGGAAGATGTTTGTTTTAACGAACGTTGTCATTTCTCTCTCCTCAATAAAGGAAGATGTTTGTTTTAACGAACGTTGTCCCGAGTCCGTCCTTGTCTAGCATCTCCTACTCATCCTTACATATGCCACACATACCGCTAATAGGCTATCCGCCTGTCGAGAACCGCTCATTTGATATCTTGCGGGCCGTGCGGGCCTCACATGAATAAATTTCCAAACAAGTTAAATAATAATAAAACTATAAATTTATTAGACTCAAAACACTTACTAAAGTGTTAACAAATGCTTTATTGAAACTATAATAAAGCAACAAACAAGTATCCAACAAAACTTGTTTAATCCAATTCAAATATCAAAATTCCACAACGGAATAAACCTTAAATACTACTTAACTTCTAATACCTCCACCTCCGATACAAGCTTCCAACAATAGTCGATCCTTACAAGAAACTCACTTGTCACTTTCGCCAATTCTACGTCTGGAAATTCAGCACCTCAATTGGCTGTTCGGATGCGTCCTCTTTTATACTCGAGTGACGAACCCGCACTTGCTCATTTACATACTTATATGTAACAAGTTCAAAGTTATTAGTTTACAGAGTAATTCATTCATGTCATTATCTTTACAATTAATTTATATATTGAACAAAACAACAATATGGATCATTCTTATTTTCACATATCAGTTTCAGTAGTAAAATTTATGTAGATAAGATGACATCATTAACCGGGATAGCTCTTCCAGAGACGGGTTCTGACTCCGTATCACGTGATTGCCAACTACAACAGAGAAGGTGGAAGTAAGTTAACTTTTAAACTAAAATATAATACGTTAGCATATAGGAAAATAACAATAAATAATAGAGTGCATAATAAAAATAAAAATAGGACAGGTCAAAGTTAACTTCCTCACAAAATAATTGAATTTTTTAAACATATTGATAGTGCTGTCAGAATAATTGAAGAAAATGATCCTAATGAAGACTAGAAGTGCCAAAGTTGCAAGAGAAATTCAGAATTCTTTGGCTTTCTATAAAGAACTTTATAGGGAGAGAGGAGAGAGAAACAGAGGAAGAATGCTGACTGTCAGCCGAGTCTTGACTGTTTCATTAAAAAAATTAAAGATCATTAGCATATCATCCCAGAGATTTCAAGAGAGTGATGATCAAACTCATCAGATGCAGTCCATTCAATATTGAATTAAAAACTGTCAGAATTATGTAGTGTTTAGTTATTTATGACTTGTATTAATTAAATTCATTCATTAAAATTTGTGTTTTGTTTTTAAGTTTTTATTTTGTTTTTAATTCATTCATTAAAATTAAATCTTTTGTTCACAGGTATAGTTTTCAGTTTTTTTTATCCTTCTAAAGAAACCCCTATTCCTATCTCACTCATACTAAATTCAACTCACTTTACGCAATTATTTCATAGAATCAATTAATTCCGTAAATCGAGGGATACCTGTATCTTAATTTCTTAGTATTGTACCTGGCTTATCTTTTTAATGTTTGATGGTTTTGATGGAATATTTTTTTATGTTTTAACTGAAAACTAATTTTTTTTAGAGAGACATTCTAATAATAATATGTTAATATATCATTAAATATTTTTTTCATTTTTAATCTGATAAAATCAAAATTTTAAGAAAACAGCAAAATAATAAACATATCAAATTTGGACAAGGTTTGTTAAATGATATGACTTATAGAAGAATTTGCAATGAAAGAATTCCTTACTTCCTTCAGTTTGGCTTTATTAGACTGAAAATTTCAGAGAATTTTAAATAACATAAATAACATTTGCATTTCAAATTTGATTGAAATTGATTGAATGCTTTGATTTGTAGAAATTAATAGATAAGAGAATCATTATTTTCTATACTCCTTTAATTTTAAGTATATTTAAACAAAACTTTTAGAATTTAATTAAGCTAGGCTATACATATATTCTAGTTTGCTTGAAAAAGAAATAGAAAATTAATATATTAATATATTAAAGTGTTTACAAGAAGAAGTGATCTCTCATTTCTTTCCTTTACTTTCATTCTATTATGCTGAAATATCAGGATTTTAAGCAAGCTAAGAAATATATATATTCCAAATTTTATTGATATCCCTTGAACAATGTAATCTGTAGAATTATCTGCAGAGAAAGAGATGACAAACTACTTTTTTCAGTTTTCAAACTGTTCTAGTTCTTTTATTAATTGAATTTGAAATTTCAGATTTGGTTATCTTATTGAATACTTCTCTAAATATAATTGTCAGGTTAATAATATCTAATTTAAAATTAAAGTCACAAGTTGAATTTTGACTGTAATAATTCCTGTAATAAAAATTAGTCAGTGATTACTATACTTGATTTAAAAGAATCACTGCCATGACTTTTGATGAAAATTATTCAACATATCAAATTCTCATAACATTGAAGAACTATTCATTTTCTAAAAAAATTGTATATCTTCATGAATTTTTAAGAGAAAAAGATAAAATGAATTATTTATATGTTAAAATGTAATAAAATTTTTAATAAAATCTGTTTATTTATTTTTTTAACTTATTCTAAATTTTAAATTTAGAAAATAACGATGAAGTTAAAACTAGTCAGTGTTTATCTACATGGAATCTGCCACATTCTGTTGTTAAAAAATATAAGGATTATGGTATAAAAGAAATGTTCAAGTGGCAAACTGAATGTCTGTTAACTGGAAAAGTATTAAGTGGAGGAAATTTAGTATATTCTGCACCTACAAGTGCTGGAAAAACCATTGTTGCAGAGATATTAATATTAAAGAAAGTTTTAGAATATCACAAAAAAGCTATTATGGTTTTGCCATTTATAGCAATTGCTAGAGAAAAAATGATATATTTTCAGGTAAAAATCAAGCTTGTTTTTGTAATATTATATTTAATTAAAATATATTTTATTATAATTTGAATATCTTTTTAGAAATTATTTTTTGAAGTAGGAATAAGAGTTGATGGATATATGGGTTGTCACTCTCCTGCTGGAGGATTTGATACTGTAGATATTGCTGTTTGTACAATTGAAAAAGCCAATGGTCTTGTCAATAGGCTTTTAGAAGAAAAAAGACTTCAACAAATAGGTATAATTTTTAAATATTTTAAAAATATATTGATATATATCAATATTTTCAATTATTTGTTTCAGTTAATTTCCTTTTGTAAAACCTATAAATATCAAACTGTATATAGTTCTCTAATGATCCAGCATAAATAATTAGGCTATTCAATATTTTTTTAGGCCTAAACATTCTACAAAAATATTAAATGTTCTAATTATTGCCAAACTATTATAAATTTAAAAAATTCTCAAATTCTTAAAGTATGATAGTAGAATGCTCTAACAACTAATATAATGTAAAATTATACAGTTAACATATTAAGGCAGTATTTCAAAATGACGTCTATTACAAAAAAAAATTCTTTTTAACAATTCCTTTCTTTATAATCAGAAATTTTTATACATATCTTGAAATAAGAAACTCCTAATTGGTCCAATTGCAAAATATATTACAAAGCATAGTGTATAAAGTTATTAATATTTTTAGGGGGAAATAATAGCAGTATCAAATTTATAAAAAAACATGTATTAAATTATGTTCATAACTCGAGGAGTGCATGTATTATGATTCCTCAATATATTCAATATTTACTTATTGAAAGAATTATTGACATGCCATAAAAGTAATTGTAAAAATATTTAATATATTTGTAAATTTTTTATACAAAATAAAATAATTTCTTTATACTATACAGTTCTAATGCATTTATATTTTGCATATAAATTCAAGTTCAGTATACAGCTCTCAAGCTAATATAATTATCACAAGAAAAAGATGAATCTAAAGAATAATAAAAATGAATAAATTTAAATATAAATTATCTTTTATTGATAGAAAAAATTCATTGGGATATGAACCCACATGATTGAGCATCAATCAGCTATGGGTATAATTTTTGGTACATTGAAATATTTAATATACAGGTATCTCTCCTATAACACAGTAGATAGGTTCCTAAAACACATTGTGTTGTGTGAAACCATGTTATACGAGACCTGAAGCCAATACAAAAAGGAGAGTTATGTTCTAAAACTAATTAAAAAAAAATAACTTTCTTTAATTCCACATAAAAAACTTAATTTTTTTAAGAATGTTAATAATACAAAACATAAAGAAATAAAAAATATATAGGTAAGATCCTAAAAAAACTATATATAAAACAAAAAGAAAGAAAAAGTATACATCCTGTGTAACATTCATTTAATAATTATATCTTCCTTACCACTGTTTCATTAAAACAAGAATGTTTTTCTTCACCAATATCAATTTCACTTTCTGAACTTTTTTATACATTTAAAGTTTGTGTATCTTCTGCTCTCTTTACAAAATCTCTAATCTAACCCACTACAATCTGCTAGAAAATCGTTTCTTAACATATACCCAAAAATATTTATGAATTAAAAAAAGTTTTTCTTCAATTTTTCATGTTCCTCTATTGAAGAATAAAAACTTAAACAACTGAGCATTATCCAAGAACCAAATATTTGAACACAAAATACCCAATCATCGACAAGTAACTCACTTTCAGATCCAAATTGAAAATAGATACATATTGTCCCCCCTCTCACAGCAAACTGGTGAAACTGCATTTATGATTAATTTTAGCAAAGTTTTCCCAATGATTGCATTTTATGTGTGTGTTATGTGTCCATAGTGTGGATTCATAAAAATTAATAAAAATGTTTTGTGTTGTAGGTAGTAAATGTAATTTTCTAAATGTGTTAAGTAAAAACCGTGTTGTAGAATGAGTTATATGAGGGTTTCTGCAATTTTGAAATTATATTAGAGCAAAAATGTGCTGTAAAAGGGATACCTGTAATTAGGGTAATTATTTAATAAAAGAATATCGAAAATCATGATCTTTAAAAATATGGGATCAAAGGTAGTTCCACATTTGTAATAATGTGAGTCCAAAGGCAGCTCTGCTTGCCAGTTAAATCATGACAATTTAACTGATGATTTGACTTGATTTTACTGTCAAGCAGAGACAGTTAAGTTAGGATCTCTGACACCAGGTGTGATGATTTACTGCACTCAAATCAAATGTATATTTTGGAATTAATATTTGAAAAGTTTTAATATAAGAATCCAGAGTGATGCTAGAAGTTTGAAGGAATAATATATTAACAACAAAAATATATACAGTGAAACCTGTTAAAGTGACCACCTTTTGGGATCGACCTGACTGGTCACTTTCACAAGTGGTCACTATAGAGATAGTGAGTCTCCCCTTCCTCAAAAGAACAGAAAAACAAATTAATTCAAACTGCAAATTTATTTTAATTAAAATCGTCAATTTGTAGTCAAACAGTAATGACGACATATAGCACATATCACCTTAAATGATGAACAAAGTCTTATAGCAAGCATATACTGTATTACAATTAATACTAACCTGTATATGTGCATTTAACATAGTCAAATTAAAATACTGTATAAAGATGCATATACAGTAGTATCATAATATTTACTTTTTAATATACTGATTTAACAGACTATTTTTATCATAACAGAAAAATTCTGATGGAAAGGATTTTGAAAAATTTTTTGAAAAAAAATTGAAATTTTTTCAATTTTTGAAAAAGGAATGAAAAATTTCTTTCTAAGGAAAATACAGTAATTCCTCCATAAAATTAATCTTCTTGGTCACTTTAGCACAGGGGTGGGCAAACTTTTGGGAGAAAGGGCATCAATGAACTATAGCCTAGGGCTGCACTTTCCTAGCGATCCCTAGCCTTCACCATCTGACCCCTTCCATGGGTGTGGGTTTAGCCCATGGTTGGAAGTGATCCTGCTCTTTAGTAATTTATCTAATTGGAAAGGGGTGTAAAACAAAATTGCAAAAAAACTCCCAAAACCTTGCCTTCACCTAATAACTGTCTGAGGTGATAAAATTCTCTTAGAAATTATGTAATCAAAATAGAAAAATCCTAAGGGGTGCATTTGTTGACTAAAATATTATAAAAGGCTGACATGTTAAAATTAAGCCAATTTTCTTAGATCAGCTTTCATTGGCCGTTATATAAATCATCGGTTTGAATAATGCTACCAGTCCAAAAAAGTGAAACGCCATTTTCAGAGAAGCTCGGCAGGGTCGAAACAGGGGTGGGCAAACTTTTGGGAGAAAGGGCATCAATGAACTATAGCCTAGGGCTGCACTTTCCTAGCGATCCCTAGCCTTCACCATCTGACCCCTTCCATGGGTGTGGGTTTAGCCCATGGTTGGAAGTGATCCTGCTCTTTAGTAATTTATCTAATTGGAAAGGGGTGTAAAACAAAATTGCAAAAAAACTCCCAAAACCTTGCCTTCACCTAATAACTGTCTGAGGTGATAAAATTCTCTTAGAAATTATGTAGTCAAAATAGAAAAATCCTAAGGGGTGCATTTGTTGACTAAAATATTATAAAAGGCTGACATGTTAAAATTAAGCCAATTTTCTTAGATCAGCTTTCATTGGCCGTTATATAAATCATCGGTTTGAATAATGCTACCAGTCCAAAAAAGTGAAACGCCATTTTCAGAGAAGCTCGGCAGGGTCGAAATTCTTTAGCCTGTTGACATCCGTACATTACAATTTCCACCAATCGCTACGGTCCAGCAATTTTTTGAATTTAAGCCTAATTAATATTCATAAAGTTATAAAAATTCATATCTTTTTTATTTTTCATCGAAAAATTCTGAATTTTTTTTCATGTAGACAATTTTTGTGTCTCTCTCTGTAACTGTGTAATTATTTTTTTGATATTTGTTAATTTGACAAAGTATTCGTTGCTTATGTTAGGTCAAAGGTTAACCCTTTCTTTTTTCTGACTGTTTTACCATCCAGCGAAATAGATGATATTTTTTTATAGTCGCATCTCTTCTGAACAAAATAGGGTATGATTTATGAAAATCAGACCATTTTTCGATGCAAATTTGTTTATTTAACTAAATTATGCAAATGTTGTTAGCAAAATTTTTGCTTTATGTTCGTTAAAAAAAACTCATTAATTTTTAGAAATTATGTTTTTATAAGTAATTATTTATACTATATAGTGTGTTTTTACTATGTTTTAATAGTTTTTTATTTCAATTTATTAAAATACACGTCGTTTTATCAGAAACTTATAAGAACAATACTCCTCCCACAATAACAGCTATATTTTTAATTGATTTTCCTTTATTGAAATCTGATTTCAGTAGTCGTGACAGAAATTTCCCGGGAAACAATAGACATGAGAGTGAAGCTAATGCGCCATGCCCATTTGAAATGAATGATGTTTGTTTACATTTGCTCTCTCATTTCTTTTTAGCTTTTTTTGCAGAAATATCTATAAATATGAACTAATTATACCGTTGCATAATATAAGATATTTCTATATATATAATACAAGTGTTTTCATACAGGAACAAATTTTGAATATTTAATCATTTAATTTTTAAAGGAAATATAAACAAACAATAACAAGAGAAAAATGATATTGAATTTGGAGCATTGTTTATTGTATGATTATATATACAATATATTGCATGTTAATGATTATTTTTTTCAATAATTATTTTTAATATGTGATTTATAAACAAAACTCGGCAATGCCGGGTATTACAGCTAGTTAATATTATATTACAAGGTAAGATGGCTGCTTCCACTACTGATGCATTTTTATGACTGTTAAATTCAATAAACATTAATTATTAATGTTAAAAGTTAAATAATAATTAAAATGAAAATTGTATACATAAAAAGATAAGCTCTAGTTCAAAGTGGAAAAATAATTTATTAAAGTTTACTGGAGAAATACTTTCGACTGCACAAAGTAATCTTCAGCATTTAAAATTAGAATACATAACGTTTTTGGAATATAAGATGCAGGATGCTATTCAAATTTAAATACTTAGAACAACGGAAGCAAAGAATTATATACAAATATTAAGGCTACATTGCACATTAAAAATTAATACTAATCAAGTTAGATGAACACTTACGTGCAACAAATAAATTACAATTAAAGTAAATAAAAGTACAAGGGGAGGCTATATAAGCCACTGCGGTGGTATGTTAATGGGATGGCTGTCATTTATAACATAGGTTTTATCATTATATTGCTCAATAACAATGGCTTCAGTCATTCTAATGTCTTCTGCTTTACTTATCCCTCTGATTATGTGCACTTGATTCCATTGGACGGTGATGTCATACTGGTAGTAGTGATTGGCGAATGCTGTATTGAAGGTCCCCTTTCTTATCCTGCTTTGGTGTTCTTTTAATTGGGTGTTTAAAGATCTCATAGTACTACCAACATAAATTTCTTGCCTGTCAAGATCATTATTATAGATCGGAATGATATATACCCTGGCATTGGATTGATGGTATTGGTGCTTAATGTTTTTTAATGTAAGGAAGATAGTATGCAGCAATAAAAACTTATTGCCCTTTAATAATGTCTTGTTTAAGGGCTCAATAGCTTTATGATATTGTATCGGGTGTATATTTTAATTTGTTGTTGTGATGTCCCAGGGGTGGTGAAGGTAGTTGCATGTACAGGTAGGCCTCGATTAGTGCGAATAATTGGTTTCACAAATTTCTCGCATTATTCGAAGTATTAACTCTATGTAAAATATGGTAATTGGTTCTTGCTTTGTGAGATTATGGCCATTAGCCAACCTTCACAATGAATAACCACAATACTAACTTAACACTAACTGTTTAAGAAATATTTATTTTCGTATTTTATATCATTATTCATCATCCAAATTAATAACTTACCAACTTTTGCTTGAATGTTCGCTTTACTAATCGGTATGCGCTTTGGTTGCAGTCTTCAATATTAATTTTATAAGTCACACTAATCGAAATCGCATTATTTGAACTCTCACTAATCGAGGACTACCTGTATTTATCGATGGATTTGCCAATATTATTTATGAACGTTACGTCATATCCGTGCAATATAGCTCAATCTACTATGATATTATATTCAGCTTGCTTAGCTAAATCATCTGCACAATGTGTGCATAATCTTTGCAGCAGGTAGCTGAATGCAGTTAATTTATACTTGTAAGGATCAAATGACCACCTGGGAATGAAGGTTGGTGTATAAGTTCTTTCACTCTTTTCTATATACAAATGTTGATATCTAAAAAATGGATGCTGCTCTTTAATTGTTGTTCTAGCTTAATATCCAAGCCAAATGTGTCATCCTTAAAATATTCCATGATGGACTCTACATCTTTGGAACCACTACATATAATAAATAAATCATCTGCGTACCTTTTTAAGAATCTGAGATTAGTATATAGCATAGAAGATACTTGTTGTTCACAGTGTCTCACAACTAGCTTGGCCATATACATTATTTAAAATGGAAATAAAATGATATAATACTTTGTAAAACAGTTGAGAAATACTTGATTCTTTAAAAATTAGGCTTACAAATACATCATCAACTTTTCATCTGGAGCAATCTAAGCCATTTATAATGGAATTCCTGTATTCACTTAACGTATTTCTGCTTAATATATTAGTTTTCTTGTCCCAATTAATATGTTATAACAAGATATAACAGCATTTTCCAGTTATAGTAATGTATTTTTTCCTAATTGTAATTATATTTTTATATTAATCAGGAAGGGTGTGGAAATAATGACATATGTTATTCACATATTTTTTATTTTCTTTTTAAATGCTATTAAGAATAACATACAAATTTGATAAAATAAATAAATAAAATTATTTGTTTTTGTAAAATAATTTTAGGAAAAATAAAAACTAACAAAATTTCTATGGTATGAATCCAAATATTAATAATCTTAAACTTTTAAATTCTGCTATTTATGAAGAAACATAACACATCCAAAAATCACTTTAACAGGAAAACAACAATTTATTATTAGTAAATAAATACAGATATTAATAATAATTTTTTCAATATAAGATTTCCAATAATTAACAAGTTCTGTAAATGAATAGTTTTATAAAAGAATTCTTTTGGCTGGTTGTATAATCAAAACTGCAAAACTTTATCAGCCAATATCATTATCATATCAAGTTTCTTTCAAAATGATTTTTGAGAGAACTAAAAAATTAAAAACTCAAAAGGGACAAGTTCAAAACTATAAAGAAATATTTCAAAATCTGAAACCAAATTTAAATATTTGAAATTTTAGAAATATAGATAATCCCTGACTTATGATAGGGTTTAGTCTCAAATCCTGCTGCCATAACTTAGAATAGTCAAAAGTCAGAAATGCCCAAAATTTATGGATTTCTCACTATTAATATTTACTAGACTACTGTATATTATATTATATTAATAAACATAACACAAAAAAAACCATTTCCACATACTATATTATTGAGTTAGGGACTCAAACCCTGGAATTGCATTGAAGAATTTTTTGATAACATTGCCATTATAAGTACAAGGTCATAAATCAAGGACCACTACTATAATTTATACAAAAAGACAAAATACTAATAAGAGAAAAAATATATTTATAGTAATCACAATTAAAAACATTTTCAACCTTTCAGATCATTTTTTGAAAAAATAATAAATTCTTTTGAATAACTATATTGATTCCATTCTTTTTGAACTTTTCCAATGCCTTTAATGTGTATACATATCAAGGAAATGGAACAAAAAAAAACAATAAAAACGAGTTAAAAAATTCAATCTTTGACTTTATTAATCCAGCTTTTGTAAATCAGTTTTTTGTGTAATTGTTGAAAATATGCTCTTTTGATAGTGAGTCCTAAATTTTTTCATTTGCCAAAATATTTTTTTTAAATTATGTGTAAACAAACATTGGTTTATATTTTAATAATCCAATAGAATTTGGATTTTTTCATCCCATTCTATCGATTTTATAGTCTAACTTATCAATTTTATTCCAATTATGCAATTTGATGATATTTTTGAAATTTTTAGAAAAAATTGAAGTTTTCATAAAATGAGCTATAAAATGCTGAAAATAAAAAAATATTGTAGATAATAAGAAAATAATGGTTAATTTTGTTAAAATAAACTAAAATATATTGTAATCATTCATTTTTTGTTTTAATTTCATGGAAATTTAGCAGAAAGTTGTGAAAAATAAAAGGTAAATACTCTCAGGTCATTTAAAGGGGGCATGGCACTTTTATTGCTTTATAACAGTGGTTTCCAAACCTTTTGTGTCTGCAACCCCCTTTTTTCATAAAATATTGGTACATCCCCTCATTTTCATAACAATCTAATTTTATAAATACTTTCTACTTACAATTTAATAATACAAAACAATATACCATATTTTATATAAATAAAGTTCTTATACATAAAAAATATATATTTATGTATTGTGTAATAATTTTTAATACAATTAAACAAACTTAAAAAAAAACACGAAAAACAGAATACATATTTAATGCAATGGATGGGCTTGTTTTTCAGCACAAATTCTCTCAAATCAGATGTCATATAAGATATTGCTACTTGCAATTCTTTTATAATCATTAAACAAGATCGATATTTTGTCTTTAAAATAACTATAGCAGAAAGTTTCCGGATACATGGATATATGTACTGTATTTATAACCATTTTACTGATTCATTTTTTTTCAACACCAATTTGAATTTATTTTTTGCTTGTTTGTGTCAAAAATGGTGTTTTTGTTAATTCTTGCATGCCCCCTTGGAATAGACTCCTGCTCCCTTAATGGGGCATGTCCACAGTTTGGAAAACACTGCTTTATAACATCCACTCCTTTCCAGGTAAATTGCAGCCAAGCTTACTTTACACATGAGTAAGTGGCATTAGGTCTGGAGTTACAATACACCAGTGCCAGTCCAATTAAAGGAACAGAAAATATAGAATAACTATACTACAGCCAAATATGATCTTCTGAAAGGCCAAAGTTGTTTTTGTTGATTAAACATATCCTATTTTCTCGTTCAGTAATGTAATTTTTTGAGTCTGAACAAAAATGCAATTCATAACAATTTATAAAAACATTATTATTAATGTAAAATATTTATAAACACAAAACGACACTTTTTAGCAGTAAAATAAGACTTTTTATTTGAAAAAGTTAAGCATTCCTTTTAAACATTGTTATTCTTTAGAACTCCGCCTGAAGATGATCACAGATCGAAAACGTTAGTGGAACTTTTTCAAATAAAAAGTCTTATTTTACTTAAAAAGTGCCGTTTTGTGTTTATTATTTGAGTATTGCAGTTAAGCAGTTATTTTAAATGGTTAATTACATTTTACATTAAATACTTACATGAATTATTGTTGGCAACACTAATTCTGGAAATCCAATAGTATGAGCTTGAGTTTGTAAATATTCAAGTATTAATTCATATACTTGTTCAATAACTTTATCTTTAAATCCATTTTCTTGAAGTTGAGATTTTGAAAGTTTTAATGCACAATCAAAATCCATTGGTTTCATACTGAGTGAAACATGCTTCTTTTTGAAATCCACAATATTTAGTGTCTACAATAAAAAGAAAATTATTGCATTTTACTATCATCAATTAATATATTTAGAATACATATTGTAAATAATAATTAAACATGTTTTATTTTCTATATTAGTTATTACCTCATAAATTAAAGGTAAAATTGGAATAAATGTATCTGTATCTTTAGATAGGATTATCAACCCTCTAACAAGATGAAAACGAAGTGGTATATATTTTGAAGTTGGTATCAAACTAAAAATAAAATAATTTTATATCATATTTTTTTTAAATTAAACTGATTATTTAATAAAGATTTAAAATTTCACCTTATTGTTCCAATAATTGTTTGTATTAAAGGATAAATCAAGGTTTTTAAAAGATCATTCAAATGAAAACTTGATAGCAAACTAATCCAAAATAACAAACAATGAACAAACTGCCAATTATAAACTGTCTGAATGGAGTCCTATAATAATTTAAATAAATTAATGCTTTTTTTTATATATTAAGAATTAAAACTGCTTCTACTATGTTAAATCAATTAAATAATCCTAAAAAAAGCACTTTTAGTAGTATAGAAAAATTTTAATATAGCTAAACAAACATTTTCGGCATGCAGCTCTCTTCTGGTTATACATAGAACAGAATATCATAATATACTATAATATTAAAATTTTTCTACACTGCTAAAAATGCTTGTTTTTAAGATTTGATTTTTTTTTATTTTTATAAGTACTATATAAAATACACATTACATTGACATAGTAATTATAATGTGCATTTATGATTATAATGGTAGAATACATATTTATGAAATATTAATTTATCAATTAAAATTTCATACTATCTATAAAATCTTAATAATTTATACTAAACAGTGATGCAGATATACTATCTGATTTCTGATCTTAAAATGCATAATGGCAAAAATAGTACCTGCTAAATGAAATTGTGCCAATTAATCTCTATCAAATGGAAACTTATTATAATATACAAAACACAACAGTAACACAAGTATTATAGTCAACAATAATTTTAATAACTTAAAAAATAAAAGTATTTTTGGCTCTGTAAACAGGCACTCTTCAGTTGCAAATTACAAAATATTAAAACAGTGAAAATATTTTTATGTTCTAAACCAGCGTTTCTTAAACTATGGGTCGCGACCCCAAATGGGGTCGTGAAGCGAAATGCTGGGGTTGCAAAAATTTATATGTAATTTCACAAACGCCCAATATTTAACATATGACAGCATATGAATTTTCAGTGTAGTTGGCTGATGTGTTCATCTTAACCCTCTTCCCCATGAGAGGGTACCAGGGTACCTTTATCATTTTTAATTCAAAAATATTTTATGATGATATAAAGAATTTTCCCTGTAGCTTTTTGACATTTCTTATTTACTATAGCTAAGTACATATTGCTATAACAACATATCAAAAAACTGTAAAATTTTCGTCGATCATCAAGAGTGGTATAGGTCGCTTTGTTTCACTGATAAGTTAAAATTTATAAATTTGTAAATAAAATTAATTTATCGAATTTTGTGTGTGAAAAAGTGCTAAAATCGTATTATTTAGAATGTGCCAAACTTTCCCAAATTATAATTAATTGGATCAAGATATCTGTAGGATTTTATGTGTGAGAAAGCGCTAAAATCATATTATTTATAAGGGGCCACTAAAATCGTATTATTTAGAATGGGCCAAACTTTCCCAAATTTTAATTTACTGGATCAAATATCGTAGAAAGAAGTAAGGATAAACTAAGAAAGAAATGTAGGAACATGATAGAAAGAAGTAAGGATAAACTAAGAAGGAAATGTGGAACATGATAGAGCAGTTTATGATATCTGTAAAAAAAAAGTAAGGATAAAATCTGAAGGAAATGTGGAACATGATAGAGCAAGTCAGACAAATTCGGACAATCGTTCTTGAATTTTTGGGGGTCCAAAGATCACAAAGAGGTTGGAAATAAAGGGTTAATTAAAAATTTATTAAAATATCAATAGAAAATCAAGTTTTTGAGAAATACAATAGAAATATGAAAAATATGATAGAATTTGAGATTTTGACCATTTTTTCTCGATTTAACCAAAAATAATGAAATTATTGGGCTTTAAACTTTGTCTTCGTGACCAAGTTATTGGAGCGGATGACGGCGCACACGTGTCTTTGTGACCAAGGCATTGGATCAGAAAAGGTTAATAGAATATTGAGGCTAAAAAATTTTCAGAACTTTCTTAAGCACAAAAAATAATCTAATGTGCCTAAGGTTGTTTGCCTTCATAAAAATACATGAAGATCTGGTGTCAGCAAGATGCATAATAAAAAAAGATATTCCCCATATACTTTTCAGAAAGAGTATTAGTAGCCTAGTGTAATAGTAAATTGGATATGATATTTCTGAATTATGATCATAGTGACTTAAAAATGAAATGATATGAATCAAATCCCCCACTGTAAACTGAGGGCAAACTACATTTTCAATATAAAAATAAATGTAAATAATATTACCTGTGTTGCAAATTCTACATAACAGAAACCTTTTGGACGACCCTTATAATCTCGAACAAGTCTTAGGTCAGTTATTTCTCCTATCTATATGAATTAAAAGTTTTACTTTAATTTGATAATTAATATTAGAGAAATAACAAAAATTCTAGTAATAAAATTTATTATTTAAAAATCACCTCATTAAATATTTCTCGTATTTGTTCTTCTTCTATATGATATGATAAATTACTTAAAAATACTGTTCGTTCATCTTTTTTTGAATCATGATGAATAATTACTCCATGTGCTGCTGGGTCATTCTCTTCTACTATATAAAAATTACATAAATAATTTTAAAAATCATTTTAAAGTTATAACAAATTAATAATTCAATATATATTTTAATTCAATTTAGTGCTTACAGTATTTACATAATTTAAAACAGTATATTATCTCAAAATAAATGATTTAAATTAATATCATAATAGATAAGGTAATTATTATTTCTAACTCTTTTTATTCCAAGACGGAATTAAAGGATATATGATTTAGATATATCCATCTTATTTCTTTGTATCCATTTATCATCATAACAACTTATATATTATTTGGATAAAACTTCCATGTTATTTAATTACACTAGAGAATTAAGTCTATCAAAAATATTCATCATCATCAATATTACTGATTTAATATATGAAAAAATATTCACATATTTTAGAACAAAATCTTGTATAAACAGATTAAAATCTAAACTAAGTCATCATCATTGATAATTAAATACACCCAATTCTGTTTTACGCAAATTATTTTTTACATGATTTGTTTTGATTTAACATGATTGACCCAAACTTAAGAAAATTTTTTTTGTATTACAGTGAATGCAACATTTGCATCACATTATTCACTTCTATGTTGTTTTTGGTTCCAATTAGAAAAGAAATATCTGGGGAATTCTCCTAATTATATGTATAACTTGAATAGGAAATTTGTTTTGTTTGCATTTAGAGTTTGATGTTTAAAGTGAAAAATACATATTATGTTTAACCCGTTGACATCTGTTCCATATTCCACCAGTTGCTTCGGACCAGCAATTTTTTGTAATTAAGCCTAATTAATATTCATAAAGTTATAAAAATTCATATCTTTTTATTTTTCATCAAAAAATTCTGAAATTTTTTTCATATAGACAACTTTTGTGTCTCTCTGTAACTGTGTAATTATTTTTTTAATATTTGTTAATTTGACAAAGTATTCATTGCCTGTTATGTCAAAGATTAACTCTTTCTTATTTCTGACTGTTTTGCCATCCAGCAAGATAGATATTATTTTTTGATAGTCACATCTCTTCTGAACAAAATAAGGTATGATTTATGAAAATTAGACCATTTTTCGATGCAAATTTGTTTATATAACTAACATTATTGCTTTATATTCGTTAAAAAAAAACATTAATTTTTAGAAATTATGTTTTTAGAAATAATTATTTATACTATATAGTGTGTTTTAGTCAATGGAATAATTAATAAACTTGAACAGGAATGTAATAAAAGGTATATAAAAATTTATTATTTACAAAAAAACAAAAATATTTACAGTAAAGTTATTTTTATAATAAAATTTATTTTATGCAGGTGAATTTACTATGTTGAAATTATGCATAATTTAATTTAGTGTGGTAGTCCTTGAAACATGGATAAACACATAAAGAGACCCCACAATCTGGACACCAATATTTTGATTCTTTTCTGCTTTGTTTTATATAGCATATATCTTACATCTTCTAAAAATAGTTTTTCCTTCCGTGTTTTTATGCAGAATAGGAAAATGTCTTTCTGAAAGTCGTAATGGGTTATCTTCCGACTTTCTGCCACCAATCGATTTTGGGATGTGATGATCATGTAAAAGTGTTTGAATTATGTCGTGACGAAATTGAAGAAGAAATACGCTGTGTCCCAGAGATTTATACATTCTTTGTATAATGCATGGGTGATCCATGCATTATACAAAGAAATGTCTAACATGTGGAAAAATATTTTTTTATACCATTTTACGCATTTTCGTATGGAAACATAAGCACTTATTACACTATCGCATATGTCGACACCACCCATGTATTTATTATAGTCTACAATGCAACTAGGTTTATATATATATTTCGTGTTTTTCTGCAGGATAGGAAAATGTCTTTCTGAAAGTCATAGTGGGTTATCTTCTGACTTCCTGCCACTAATTGATTTTTGGATGTGATGATCCCGTAAAAGTGTTTGAATTACGTCGTGACGAAATTGAAGAAGAGATGCGTTGTTTCCCAGAGATTTAAACATCACCCATGCATTATACAAAGAAATGTCTAACATGTGAAAAAATACTTTTTTATACCATTTTACGCATTTTCGCATGGAAACATAAGCACTTGTTACACTATCACATAGGTTGACACCACCCATGTATTTATTATAGTCTACAATGCAACTAGGTTTATATATATATATATACTCATCGGTCTACCAATCTTTTCTTCCTGTTGATGCGAACGTGGAGTCATGCATTGTACTTATAATAAATACCTCTCTCTTATCCTTCCATGCGAAAACTGAAATGTTATCTTTTTGGCATGCCTCCATATTTCCTACCTGGAGTTCTTCTGCGGGGAAATTCTTGGGCATTCCTGCCCTAATTTTCATGACTGTGCCACATATATATGTATTTTTTTCGAGAATTCGACTGGCCAATGACGGGCTAGAAAAAAATCGATCTACATATAATTTATAATTTCACAGAAAAAGCAATTACCTCAAAAGTTAGAATTGAACTCAGGAAGGGGATTCGGAAGTATCATAAAGGGAGAAGACAATTATCACAGTTGTAAAAATGGAAAGCCGGTAATATTCGTGGGAAAATATATATTATTTATAATTTAGAAGTGATGATTTTTATAAAATAATTCATTTTATTTCAAATTAAAATAATTTATACATGCCTCCATATCTCTACCTGGAGTTCTTCTGCTGGGAAATTCTTGGGCATTCCTGCCCTATCTTTCATGATTGTGCCACACATATATGTATTTTTTTTGAGAAGTTGACTGGCCAGTGACAGGCTAAAAAAAAATCGATCTACATATAATTTATAATTTTTTCCAAGGAGAGGTTCGATCAAGGTCATGACAACTTTCTCTCCTTGGGGACCGGTTTCCTCACTGTAAGTTGTGGAACTTCCTGTGTATAACATAAAGTTCCAAATGTAGCCAGTTCAACTCTCGTAGAGCTCATAACTTTTCACCCCATACCAGGCTCATTTTATTGGTATGTATTGTTTGAAACCGAATCTCCCTTTCCAAAGCATTAGCAACTCGTCTATACAAATATGTTCTCTGGGAAGGTACTTTTTTTAAAATTTTCCCGAAGACAGTCTGTAATGTGTTTAATTTTGTGCACCCGGCTATCTCCAATCACTTTTGAATTATCACAGAAGTGCAAATTTGACAGGATTGAAAAAAATCTATGCTTTGATGTAACAGTTCCAAAAATTGGGGTTAAGTACATCTGATTGGAACTAAAATACATTTGCAAGTTGGGCTTTTTGATTATGCCCATCAGCATCATGATACCCAAAAATTCCCCAATTTCTGAAGGAGTAGTGTCCTTCCATTGTCTCATTCTTGATTTTGATAGAAGTTCTTTAGTTGCAATAATATAATTTGCATATCTATTAGTCTCTAACTATGATGTTTACTATTTGATCGTCTATAAATTCTCGAAAGCAGTCAATAGGAGATGATCGACAGTTTGTTACACATGATGTATATACACGACAAGGGACGATAGCGATAATTTCGGAATATGGAAAAGATTATTATATATATATATTACACAATGTATACGTTATACATTAGCCATAAATAATTTATAATAAGAGTTCCCCTTCCATGACACACATGTCCATCAAAGGATGATAGCGATAATTTCAGCATATAGAAAATGTGTGTTCCTCTTCCATGACACATATATCTGTCAAAGGACGATAGCGATAATTTCGGAATATAGAAAATATATAAGAAAAGCTGGCAGTTTTTCACACATGACATATGTACATGACAAGAGACAATAGCGATAATTTAGGAATATAGAATATACTCGTGGAAAGATTATTATAATATCTATATATATATATATATTACACAACGTATATGTTATACATTAGCCAGAAATAATTTATAATTTTATACAGGATGTGTATAGAAGGCACAGTAATAATTTAAAAACAGAAAAAAACATACAGGAAAATTATAAAATGCATGTTATAAATTCTATAAGAAATAAATCAATGAAAATTAAAAATTGAGCTGCATATAGAATGAAAATATCATAAAATGCACAATTAAAAAAATAAAAAAAAAATAAATAAATTTTTATTAACTAACATTCGAAAGTAACAACAATAGCAAAAAGATTCAGCAATTACATTTCAGGAAACTTTTATTCATTAGGAGAAATTAATTTATTAAAAACGTTCCAGTTAAATGACGTTTATACACGGCAACAGAGGACAGATGCTTTTTACCACATGACGTGTATACACGGCAATGGACATTAAGTGGTTAAATTATATATTAAAATTATAATTTAATCATTTTAAATTTGAAACAATAATTAAAAACATGCCTGTTTAGGAAATTGCACAAATATTAAATACAAATACCGTGAAATTACAAAAGGTATTGAGTTGATTGACTGACAAAGCAATTTTATTTGATTTTGAATGTATTTTGCAACTGATTTCTTATGCAATGATGTTTATTCTGGTTAACAGCTAATCAAATCTATTTTTATAAGAAATATGACACTGAAATGACATCTACAGTTTATCATATGAATTATTATTTATTACTTTTCTAGAAATTATATAACAATACTGCTGAGATATGGAACAGATTTTGATATTTTTTTGTATTCATTTTATTTATCAATAAATTTTTGGCATTATAGTATTAGTTGGAGGCCGCATTAAGTAGTTCCAAGGGCCACATGTGGCCCGTGGGCTGCGATTTGCCCACCCCTGCTTTAGCAAGTTATAATTTCTTAAAACTACCTAAGTGAATGGTTAGTATGCACATTAGGCAGGTGGCTGCTATATGAACAAAAATAGCATTACATCCTATGGGAAACAAACCAGTTTTTAAAATTTGGTCTCTTTAGCCAAGTGGTCACTGTATCAAGGTGGTCATTTAATAGGTTTCACTGTACTAACATTTATTGAACAAAAAGATCAAAATACAAAAATCCTAGCAAATGTTATATAAAGACTTACAAGATAGGATTAAAAAGTCAACAAAACTTTTTAAATATAAAAAGAATAAGTAATAATAAAAATTGTGTTATATTTTGCATAAAGTTAAGTAAATAAAGAATTTTTCTTCATGGCAACAATTGTTTTGGTGCATGCACAATATTTAAAAATTTTGTTTGTTATAGTAGTATTATAACTTGATCCCAAAGCAAAATGTCTAATTTAAACAAAGAGCAATATTAAATTTCACTACAAACTTAAAAAAAAGTTTCACTAATATTTTAACCCTTTTGCTGCCAACTATTTTTTCAGTTAAGCCTAATTAATATGCAAAAAAATTAAAAATTAAAATTGTGAAGTATTCCTTAATTTGCATCAAAATCTTTTTGAAATTTTCAGTATTTATTAAATTGTTATATATATATATTTTGTTATATATTATTATAATTTTGTTATTTTACAATTTTTTTAATTTTGTATATTTTGTTATATATATATATAACAAAATATATGCGAGATTTGCGAAAACATGATTTTTTTTTTTATATGAAATTTTAGACATCCGATGAAATAGTTGATGTTGATATTTTTAAATAATAACAAGTCTTCTGAACAAAATGAGCCATGAATGAAGATATTTGGGCAAAATTTTCAGATATTATTGATTAAAAATCACAAATTACATAACATTTGTTGATTGAAGTTATGTCATATAATTATTAAAAAAATTACATGAATTTATTGAAATATTGATCATTTTTATTATTATTTCATATTTATTAACTTGTTCTTACTTCAATTTACACAATTATTTGCAATACTTTTTACTCCTAAATTTCCTTAAAAATAAAACAAAAAATGAATGATCACAATAAATTTTAGTTTATTTTAACAGAATTAATAAAAATTTTCTTATTATCTACAATATTTTTTAATTTTCAGAATTTTATAGCTTATTTTAAGAAAAATCTGATTTTTTCAAAATTTCCAAAATATCATTTATTGAATCACATAATAAGAATAGTTAGGTTAGACTATAAAATCAACAGGATTGGATAAAAAAAAAATCCAAATTATATTGAGTCATTCAAATATAAACAATTTTTGTTTGCATACAATTTAAAACATTTTCGCAATTGGAAAAATTTATGAACCATTGTCAGAGGGGTATATTTTTCAATGATAACATGAAAAAATCAATTTGCAAAAGCTGGATTAATAAAATCAGGATTGAACATGTCAGCAGCAGCAAATAGGTTAAAATTGTTAAGGGAAGTATATACTAACAATCAATGAGATAAAAACACAAGTTTATTATTGGTATAATAGGTTGGCAAAAATGGTCCTGATAACATCACTAATGATTCAAAATTAGACAGCTAATGACCTCAACAAGAGAATATCCAACAGGTGTATGCTGTTATTTACAAAGAAATATAAGTGAAAAAAATTGCTGATTTAGTGGAAATAAGGAAATATGGTAATTGCTTGAATATTGTTCATGAACATTTAATTAAAAAAAGATTTATGGTTGTATTATTCAAAAAAGATTAGCAGTTGAACAAAAAGATAACAGAGTTTCAATTTGTACTGATTTAATTGTTTCATCTGATGCACCAGATTCCAATTTTTTAAATCAATAACAACTAGTGATGAAATGCTATTTGTGCTATATATAATAGCTATTTGTATGCTCTACCAAACAAAATGGCAGTGAATGGAATGGCACATGTAGCATCTCTAAGGAAGGAAAAAGTACACATTGACAGAACTAAGGGTAAAGTCATGATAGACCTCCTCTTTTTTTACTTTTGAGATATGATTCATTAAGAATTTGTACTGGAGAGAGGTACGATTAATAAAATAATGTATAAAGAAATCCTTATTTGTCTTGAGAGATGCAATAAGAAGAAAGAGATATCACCTCTAAATCAAGTGAGTAGAAACTGCTGCATTACAATGCACTTGTCCATAGATCCACCTGTGTTGTGGAATATTTGACATTCTTTAACTGTTGTGCTATTCCCCACATCTTGTGCCTTGTGATTTATTTATTTTTTCCTTAAACTAAAGAATATTTTAAAAAGACTTTTCTTCTACAGAATAGGTCATTTTTTTACATCATCAGAGATTAACAAGGTTTGAAAAATGACTTTAGATTTGCTTTCCAATAGTTTTACAATTGCTAGAAAATAATTAAAGCCAAGGAGAATATTTTGAAAAATTCAATTAAAAATTTCATGTAAGCATTGCATATATGTTTTAACAGAAAAGTTTGGTTACTTTTTGATCTTACTTTGTATATTTCATTCTGTTTGTTGCTAGATTCTTGCAAATATATCTATTCAAAAATTTTTTTTTATATTCTGTATTTATTTGTTTAGAATAGAAATTTAAAATTTTAGATAATTAAAATTATTTAAAAAAGTGATGATGATAAAAATATTTCTATAATCAGAAATATCAAACACAGGCCAAAAATTAAGACAAAATCAAACAAAATCATTTAACAATAGTTAATAATATCTAATAAATATAGTTATAATAATAAATAGTTATAAATATAGTTAATAATAATATCTAATAATAATATAAATTAAGATTTCACTGTTTATAGTTTCATTTTATATAATAGAAAATTACAAATTTAATATGTGTAAGGTTAGAATTTTATTTTTACATGATATTTTAATTAACTGTAATATGTAATTAATTTTAATTGTATAAAAATAGTGACTATTTTTAATCATTTTATATTTATTCATATAATATGTGAAATTGCATCAAAAACTTAGACAGTTCTTGTTATAGCAGTGTATATAAGTATTATTACAATGTTTAATTATCACTCCAGCTAGAAAGAAATTAAAATAAAAAGTTTTTTTGAGAATATAACTTTTTAAAATCCAGTCACCTCTGGAAATAATAGACTCTATTGTGATGAACATTTGACTTTAGCTAACATACTTCATTTGTGAACCAGATATATTTCGATATATGCTAAAAATTTCAGTTATAATGAATTCTAACTTTGGTTTTAGGGAATACCAAAAATGGAAATGGAAATTCTAAGAAATAATGTCATTCTACATTATAATTCTTTGAAAAAATATTTTGTTGTTTAATTCAAGTATGCCAAATACTATCTTCTCATATCTTATACATCATTGCTATGATAGTGAAGTACTAAATATTGATATATTAGAAAAGAATTATTTTCAATTTTATATTTTAATGGCATTGTCATGTCACAACAAGGCAATACCCAGAATGTTAAAATTATTTTAAATTGCAATAAAATGAATGATATTTGTACAATTTACTAATGCACATGTTAAAATAAATATAGGTTGTTCCTGACAATGATGGGGTTATGTTTTGATAATCTTATCATAAGTCAAAAATGACCCATAATGGTAATAATTTTAGTAGTAAGAACAGATATTAAAATACTGAATTATTTAAGATGGTAAAATTGTCCAGATATGATCCTAGGTCCTCAAGATTATAAAATAATCTGGAATTCAATCCAGCCTTCAAGATGTAAAATCATCCAGAATTGAACTCTGATCCCCGAGGTGGTAATTGATTGTTTTATTACAAACAATCAATTATAAAACAAAAAGTATTGGGTTATCTGAGAAGTCATGATGTATTTTTGTAACAGATGGCAATTGTTTTTTTTTGGAAGTACTAGAGTTATTTGCATCTATGTTATGGTTATGTCATTTAACAGCTGATAGTTTTAGCTTCATTTAAAAAAAAAAAATGATCCATTTTTCATTTTTTATAAGTTTTACAACAAGTTGAAGATGGAAGACCAAACTTTGCATTTTTGCATTATTTTTATGTTTTACTTCTGTAAAGGGAATCATCAAGCTTGTGAAAAGTTGCATAAAGTTTACGGTGACAATGCTCTATCCAGCAATGGTTTGCGAAATTCTGTGCTGGTGACTTTGATCTCAACAACACTCCTCAGTCAGGAAGGCCAACTGAGGTTGATGACGATAAAATAAAGGCATTAATTGAGTTAAACACCATTGTTACACGACACGTGAGATTGCAGAAACATTGAACATCCATCGTTCAACTGTTCATATCCACCTGAAGAAGCTGGGATATATAAGCAAGCTTGATATTTGGGTTCCTCATGAACTTGAAGAAGTTCATTTGATGGCACACACAAACATCTGCAACATGCTCATTAAACATGAGAAAAATGATCCTTTTTTGAAGCAATTGATAACTGATAATGAAAAGTGGATTGTTTACAATAATGTGGTGCACAAACAGTCTTAGGCCTGGCGTGATGATCCGCCTCAGACGACATCGAAAGCAGACATTCATCAGAGGAAGATTATGCCCTCAATATGATGGGATTTTAAAGGTGTCATGTTTTTTGAGATTCTACCAAGGAACCAATCAATCAGTTCAGAAGTGTGCTGTCAGCAATTGAACATTTTGAACGAATCCGTCATCCAGAAATGTCCAGAGCTCATTAATCGCAAAGGAGTTGTGTTCCATCACAACAATGCAAGATATCACACAAGTTTATCACAAGCCAAAAAATATTTGAGCTTGGATGGGATGTGTTACCACACCTACCATACTCGCCTGACTTTGCGCCGTCAGACTTCCACTTGTTTTGCTTTCTTCAAAACTCCTTGTGTGGTATGACATTCAATTCAAATGAGGTTGTAAATCAGCTCCTTGTTCAGTTTTTCACCGATAAAGAGAGGTCCTTCTAAGAACAAGGAATTATGAATCCTGAAAGATGGCAAAAGGTTATAGAGCAAAATGGGCAATATATCTTTGATTGATCTTTGTTCTTTATATAAATAAATATACTTTTTAAAACACAGAAAAATTGTCATGACTTTTCAGACAACCCAATATTTCTAACCAATATGCTATGAAAATAACCAAGTTTGGAATATTGTAGCCTAAGACTACATCAGTGCTTGTGGTTCTGCAGATGTATTGCCAGAATTGAGTTTGTGGTCTATCTCTAGATCAATGACCATTGGTTGGTTGGAAGAAAATAGCTGTTGAAACTATTGGAGAAGGAAGGTGTTGGATATGGTGCCCAATCCATTTAAGTTGTTCTTTCATGATGATTGCTGAGAGAGAGATCTGATTAGATTCTTAGAGTAATCTGGAATTGTAGATATGGTCTCTCCAAGAATAGTCAAGCAGGGAACGGAGACATGTTGCAAAACTGTTGACAGTTTGCAAAGATTTAACAGTGGCTAAATTTCGGGTTTGTCTTCCATAGAAGAAGACGGCATGACTGGTAGTGTTGTATAATCTTATTTTTGTTGAATTTGAAATTAGTATTGACTTCCAGATCTTGTTTAGACTATGGTGTACTTGTAGGGTTTTATATTTTCATTGTTTGATATTGAACTGAGTGTCTGTTATGTAGGATCCAAGGTAATTTATGTTTGTTTCTTCTTGTAGTGTTTTGTTGAGATATATGTGTCCTGTTGCATTGATTTTTATAACTTTGGTTTTATTTGTATTAATGTTTAGGCCAAACAATATTGAATAATTTCTGAATGTGTTGAAATGATGATGTGCTTTGGAGTTGAAAGAATCAATAAGAACTACATCATCAAGAAAACTGATATCATTATTTTGATTAAATTAGTGAAATTCTGAATGGTTGTGTCAAAGGTTCCTTCTGTAAAGCTAGGTTGACATGATCAGAGTACACTCGGACCGAGTTCACGCGGACGATGCGCGCGCACCCACTCGGACGCTACTCAGACCGTTTCATCCGAGTAGAGTAAACTCGGATGGCAACCAAAATACTCGGACCGAGTGGCAGACGATTGGAAGTTTAAGATGGCGGAAAGCAGAAAAGGACGATCGCGTAGGTAGTGCGAAGCTCTCATATTTTTGTCAAATGATGGAATTTTAGAATTAATGCGTCTTAAAAGTTCATCAAACTAAATATTAGTATATCGTAGTTAGTTTTGAATGTATTTCATCTCAAGATTATAGAAAGAGTATACTCGGAACGTGTAAACGAACTTAAAACTCGGTCCGAGTACTCTCGGACCGAGTTCATCTCCGAGTGAACTCGGTCCGAGTGTGCTCTGATCGTGTCAACCTAGCTTAAGCGTAAAGATGTAATCAAGAGCTATAATAAACAAGTAGGGAGCTAAAGTATATTCTTGAAGAACTCCTGTGGTGACTGGAAAGTTTTTGGTTGTTTCATAATTTATTCTTGCTTTAGCATGGTAGTTTTTGTAAGGGGCTTTGATTGCTTTAATTATCTTGTAGGGAATGCCATAACAGAAGAGAATTTTAAATAAACCTGTACATCAAATCTATATAAATAAAAATGTAAATGTTCGTTTGCTCAAAACCTTAAATCTCCAAAAGTTCTTCATCGATTGGTTTGAAATTTTGACACAATGTTGCATTTGAATATGAGCATGTTTTTATATACCTATTATATAAATGTCTCACCTGTGACAGGTAAAAACATGCTTTTTTTAAAAAACAGCGCCATCTGTTAGACGTAAAAGCAGTTCCTTTCAGCGATCTCATTGGTTACAATAATCACATGATAGCTTACTGTGTGACCTAGCCGTTTGGTAACTGAGCAGTCTCATGGCACGTGACCCAATGAGACTGTTCAGTTCACAGAGGTTGTTACTAAATTAATCATGGATATCGAGTATTGTGCTGTAGTGCTGTATATTATTTCGTTAATCTATTGAACTTCAGATTTTATATTAAAAGGTTTTTAAAGATTTTTTAATTTTTCTCTAATTTTATATTGATTGTAGCTCATATCCTCTTATTTAGCCGTAATATGCCTAGGTTAGATTTAGATTAGGCTTAATGACCACGTGGTGATGTGCTATTAGTGATGTCTAATCTATGTATAAATTAATTACCTGGGCATTTATGTTCAATTATTTATTGAATATAACTTATATTTTCTTAATTATCCATAATATGCTGAAGTTTGATTAGGCTTAATGACTACATGGTGGTGTGCTATTACATATATATTTATATACTATACATATAAATTTAAATAACTGTGCATGTAGGCTCAATTATAAGGCAATATAGGTTGAATCATTTTTTATGAGAAAAGTAACAAAGCAAAAATCTTAAGTATATTAAACTTAAGTATATTAAAATATTTGTATTTTCTAATGTCCCTTAAGATTGTCACTTTCATTATCAGGTGTGAAGAAACGAAATTGACGTTTCCATAGCAACATAACATTTTGATTTATACAATTATAGAATTTTACAGAAATTTTCAGTTTATTTATGTGACTACTGATTTATTCACAGATTGGTTTGAAATTTTGACACAACGTTGCATTTGAATATGCGCATGTTTTAAGATGTCACACCTGTGACAAGTAAAAACAGGCTTTTTTGAAAAACAGCACCATCTGTTGGACATAAAACAATACACACTATACTAAATATTTTATGATTCCATTTCAGTGTTTCCCATTTACGATCCATTTACGATTTCCAAATTTCCAATTTTACGATTCCATTTCAATGTTTCCAATTGCATTGTTAAATTGAATTTTCCATAGATTTCGATTTATTTTCATTTTGATTTAATTATTTCCTGTGACATTGCGTTGGAATTGAGCTGTGTCATTTATCATAGAGTTCATTTCGTGAGTATAGTTTATTTTATTCTTTTTTCATTGTTTTTCATTTCGTCTTTATAACTGTTTTTCTTATTTTTTCAGTGCAATTGCTAGTGGAATTGAGCTGTGTCAATTGATCTGCATTTGAATTGAAATATTTCGTTAGTTTTTTTGTTTTTTCTCTGTTTTTTAGTTTGTTTTTTTTTTCATTTTCTAATGTTTTGCAATTTTATATGTTTTTGTTATAACTTTCTTTCTATAAAAAAAAGAAAGTTATAACAAAAACATATAAGTCGAGAGTTTTTTGTAGGCGACTTCTAAAAATTGCCTACAAAAAACTTTTGACTTCTTAATTCATGAATGCCATAGGTCAGTTTTTTCCAAACTGATCTATGACCTGTAAAATTTTATGAGTGCATCAGAAAGGATTTAGCAAGTTAGGAAAATTTTAATTTTTTCAGTTTAAAAAAATTTTTTATACTGTACCAGAATTTTTCTTTGCATGTGAGAAAAGAATTCCCAGCTTTCTTTAAATTCATGACTGCATTCTGGGCTGCACGCAATAGCTTGGCAAGTCACATGCGGCTTGTGGGCCGCAGGTTGAGAATGGCTGATTTAGATGAATTAACTCCTTCTGCTAAAAGATTCATTTTCTCTAATTAAATCTAAATATTAAAAGATCGAACAAATCAACAGAATTCTAATAGAGAAAGTGAGACAAAGAAAGGAACATACAAAAAGACACATATTTCAAATGGAAAACATATCTATATGGTAAAGATTTTCAGAATACATTGAATAAAATCCTGAATGTCATTTAAAAAGTTATAATTTAAGAAAAAGAGAAATTTAAGTACAATGCTATGAACTGCCTGAGCAACGCTGGGCAGGGGTCAGCTAGTATAAAATAAATATTATTTTGTCATTAACTACTGATAATTTTTTTTTTGAAATTTGAAATAAATATAAAAGTGACACAATTAAGCATGTGACTTATTTACATGAAGATGTACAGAATGTCAATTGGATCCAAACACTGTTGTTCTGATTATAAAATAAAAAATAATGTTAATATAGTCAATTTCAGTAAAAAAAAAAAAAAGATTTTTTTTGTGATGGAAAATTATTTATAAATTTTTATTATCTTTTAATTAATAAAATATTGATGTATTGAATTAAATTTGATATCTGCTAACTTATATTGAACAATATTATTTCATTTTCGAAAAAATTTTAACCAAAAGTCAAAAAATGCAGCAAGAGTTAATCAATAATCAAATGTAAATACCATACTTGGAGGTAGAATCATTTAATTATAGTGAACTTTAGATATAGCAAACAAAATATTAAAGTTCCTATAAGTTTATTATAACTGAAGTAGACTGTATTTTTTGTGTATTCCATTTTATACAATATTATATTTAATGTAACTTCTATATAAATTGAGAATGCTGGATTTATATAGAAGTTATGTCACTATATACATACAGGGTGCTAAAATGTATGGAACAAGTAAAAATTTTTTAAAACGGTTTAGCAAAATTCTTTGACATTTGGCATGAGATTAGGACTTAATATGTCCTACTACTTGTACTTTTTTCAACTTCATATAATCATTTGTTTTTGAGATCCAAGACAAACTTCATATTTTAAAGGACAGTAGGGTCAATTTGACCATATTTGAAACGAGCATTTCATCCTGAATTCAGTGATATAGTAGATGCCTATCTTATCTTTTAGGAAAACCCCAAAAACACCCATATTGACTTTGCCACAATATTTATGGCTATGATTCACTGCGATTGCTGCTAATGCTTCTGTGTGACCAGATTGTCAGCCGGCAGTGGGACACTATTTTACAAAAAACATTGCAAAAACGTTAATAAGATACTCAAATCTTAGTTTTGGAAAATGATGATAAAGACAACAGTTATGTTAGCATTTAACGTACTGTATTATCAAAAACTCAAAAAAATTCAAAGATTACAATAAATGCTCCAAATGCTGTCTGTTTACTTCCTGGCAATAATGAACATGTTGAATGGAGTTTTGCAACAAATCAAAGTATTTGATGAAATACTGGCAATTTCATTCCTTATTTGTTCTGGCATTGTTCTATTAACATACACCCGATTTTTTATATGACCTCATAAGAAACAGTCAAGAGAATTTAAATCAGGTGATCAAAGTAGCTGTTCAATTGTTTCTCTCCATCCTATCCATCTATCAGGATATGTTTTGTCTAAATACTAGCGTACTTGATATCCAAAATGGGGCAATGCTCCATCTTGTTGGAACTGTATGATGTCTGCTGGTAGACCCAGATTGTAATAATTTGGGAAGATTTGCCGTAGTTAGAGTATAACTTGTTACAAAAGTTGTAGATATCTCTCAGGTATTAAATTGCCATTGAGGAAAAATGGACCTACAACATGCTGACCAGTGACACCATTCTAAACATTAATTTTTTGTGAACCTCAGTATGGTCTTCCTCCATCCAATGTGGATTAATATCTGACCAAAATCTGCAGTTATGATGGTTAACCTGTCCGTTTAAACAAAAAGTAGATTCATCAGAAAATAGCACATTGTTAATGAAGTTACCATCCTTGGTTATCCTGTGCATCATTGTTTCACAAAATTTAATTTTGCTATCAAAATCATTTTCATTCAGTTCTTGCAGCAAGTGCATTTTGTAAGGATGATACTTTCCCTGCTTCAGTATATTTTTGTATAGATTCTGTGAAGCCTGGACCAAGTAAATTTTCCTGCAGTTCAATTTATTTTTACAAATTTAAGACATCAATCTGTTAAACAGCCATTTATAACAATAAATGTACACGTGTTTATACAGCCAGGACTCTGACTACAGGCGAGCTAAACCGAAGATCCAATTATTGGATGACCAGTTCAACTTTCATAGGACTGCTTTCTTTGTCATGCACAGCAAGCTTTAAACTCTTTTAATTATTATCTAATTTTTCTTAATTTGTGAAACTTTTTATTATTTTTATAATGATTATTTTAAATATTTTATTATCAAATATCATATAATGATGAATGCATATTTAACAGAAATTTATTTTATAATTTATTTTTATTTTAAAAATTTATTTTTTAATTTTTTATGGTAATTTATCAATATTATGTTTTTTTTTTTAATTGTTAAAAATTTTTTAGAATTTTATTTGGTATGCCGCGAAACAAATTCTCCTGCTTCAGTGTGCTTTGAAGTAAAAAAGTTTAGCAGACACTGAACGGTAGCCATTTTTACGCCGCGGTATGACGTCAAAATCGTGCTACTTCGTCACGCCACTGCCTTCTATATTAATACTGCCTGCCCAATCGCACTCTAAAGAGCAGTTCGGCTGTTGACCGTTAGGAGCGCTAGTTACGTAGGATACTGACTGGGTTTGTATACATTGTTTTAATCGCAGTCATCGAGTTATGGTCACATGTATTTATTATATATATATTATATAATAAGTACATAATAAATAAGTTGCATTTTTAATTATACAATAGAAGCCGCTTATTATAATCACGGATGTTGTTATCAAATGTTTATTGTTATCAAAATGTCACGGTCCCGAATCATCCGTATTAAAATACATTATGAAAACTTCGCTTACAGTAATCAGAATTTCAGTTATTGTCATCAAAAGCGATATACCGCTATAAAATACCGTATTAAAACTAAAAAAATATCGTAGATAATACTAAAATATTGATTATATCTATTAAAATAAACAATATTAATTGTTGATTGTTCATTTATTGTTTCGCTTTCACCGAAATTTAGGCAAAAAACGAGAAAGTCCGATGATAAACAATTGTCCTTCATTTAAAATAATGCAGATTCGACTTGAATGAAAAGACATGATTTGTGTGCGTTTTTTAGTTAATAATTATTAGAACGATGTAAGTTTGTGATTTAATAAAATTCATACAGACAAATATGACGGCTTTTTAAAACTTCGCGGCGCCTTTAGGTGGTTACACCGCACGTTTTGTCCTTACGAATGGCGCGATCTTACTGTTGCTAGATCTGGCGAGTTTTAATGTTTTTTTTATGACGAAATATATAGTTTAAGATTTAGCGACTTTATAATTTTCTTTATTGAAAAAAAAATAAAAAATTATTTTTGATATAAGAGTTTTCTTTCTAGTGCTCTAGGTCTTCGTAATTTTCCGTATACTGGAATTGGCAACATTAAATTTAATCATTTCACTTCACTTTTTCGCTCTATCGATTACATAATAAGTGTTCGTCGATCAGTTATAGAGCTTTATATTAGTATTATTAGCGTTATCTTTTAATCTAATATTCATTTTTTTATTTTTTATATTCCGCATCTATCATTTTCTCGTATCCATAGTTTTTTCTCAGTCCCGACAAAAACGATGAATCGAAATTACAGTGTATATAACAGAAAAGTACAGCATATACTATAAAATAAAAAAAAATCGAAAATTATACTTTTTTAACATGCACCACTTAATGTTATCAATCGATTATTGTCATCAAAATAGATCGGTCCCAAAGTGATTCTAATAAGCGGCTTCTACTGTATAATTAAAAATTGAGACTGAAGAAACCATAAGTAATTTTAGGTAAAAGTCGGGTTTACGTGTGGGCGAGAAGAGCGGCGTCGCGTGGCGCCATCTGTATACATTAGAGAATTGAAGATTCGCCGCTCCATAAGTAATTTTAGGTAAAAGTCGGGTTTACGTGTGGGCGAGAAGCGCGGCGTCGCGTGGCGCCATCTGTATACATTAGAGAATTGAAGATTCGCCGCCCACCGACTAATGTATAAAATACGAATCGACAATTCCGTTATGTTAAAGATTCACTCCAAAAACTATACATTAGAGAATTGAAGATTCGCCGCCCACCGACAGAACTACGTGATCTATTAAATAAAACAATCTGACCGCGGCGCGACTGGACGCGACGCCGTGCTTCTCGCCCACACGTAAGCCCGACTTTTACCTAATTTTACATAGTCCAAAGGAAAACTCAAGGGAATATATATATAGCAAATAACGCATTAAATCTTTTTCTTCATAATGGATTTCTGTATGCACGTTTTATTATTTCTGAAATTTCGTATATAGATGCCGCCACGCGACGCCGTGCCCACACGTAAGCCCGACTTTTACCTAATTTTACATAGTCCAAAGGAAAACTCAAGGGCTTTTAGGTGGTTACACCGCACGTTTTGACCTTACGAATGGCGCGATCTTACTGTTGCCAGATCTGGCGAGTTTTAATGTTTTTTTTTATGACGAAATATATAGTTTAAGATTTAGCGACTTTATAATTTTCTTTATTGAAAAAAAAATAAAAAATTATTTTTGATATAAGAGTTTTCTTTCTAGTGCTCTAGGTCTTCGTAATTTTCCGTATACTGGAATTGGCAACATTAAATTTAATCATTTCACTTCACTGAAAAAGTAAGAATTCTTAACTTCAGTTATTACTCGCATCATTGAACAAACTATAGTAGAAATTTAGTTCATCAAAGTTTAAGAACTATATCGCTGTATAACTGCATTTATAAGTAAGAATTAGATATTGAATACAAAGCATTAGACTTTACTCTTGCTTAAAGTATATTATGTATTATAATCGCTATTCTAAAGATTAGAAATTATATTACTATATATTAAATAAAACAAACGGTTGATTTGTTTTTCTTTTTTAGTGAAATAGTTTTTCCGATATTAATAAAATTTTTTGAATTTTTGAAATGTTTATATATGAAACTAGCTGGTGCATGGCGTAAAACACACCATAAAAAATATGAAAGAAAATGAACGGAATGATTGAATATCAACTATCCATTCACATCATTTTTTATATATTCTTGGAATAAGTAATCAATATTTAAGAATAAACATTTCTTTTTCTTATTCATTGTTCTATGCATTATTTATATATCAAACAGGACATTCAGTTTTGCAAATCAATACAAATCCTGTTTAAAGATTATTTAACCAATCCTCATCTGAGGAAAATAATAAAAAAGATTTTTATTGAGGCCCGAATCTCATCTAGGCAGCTCAATAATAACCCAATGATACAACGTAAAAGACTCGTTAATATTTATTACTATTTCCAACTATAGTTATTATTATTAAAGGAGAAACATAATTTTGAAGTTGATAATTTTGTTTAATTAAATACACATAAAATAAAATAATTTCAGAGATATTGAAATACATTTACAAATTTGTATTTGTAAAATAGACATTAAACAAACTGCTATCTATACATATTTATATTTGTAACTTTAAACAAACTTTTGCTTTATATACAATTGTTAACTACATCATTAGATTTATGTATTTAATAAATGTACCAGAGCCTCTTCAGCCGTAAATTAATAATTTCATTAATAATTTACGTTTCCACTTCCCGGGACAGGGACCCAGAGGTTGGATTTTGGGAAGCATGTGTTTGTGTTATGTAGTTATGTTATGTAAGTGAAAAATGCTTGATATTTTAAGAATTGTATGCGACGATTGACACAATGTTCAGATTTGTGAGTAACCGTGAGGGATGTTGTTATTAAATGTTGTAATAATAGAGTATCAGTTAAATTAATTAAGCACTAATTTAACTTAAATAAGAATTATATTTATGAATCTAATGAAGGATTTCTACTCGGACAGCTAGGGTGATCGGCCCTTATATTTAAACTACGAGCCGCCGATCGACTCATAAAATTTAATCTACGAGCCGTCCCCTTTACAACACATCTAATGAAGGATTTCTTCTGGGAAAGCTAGGGTGATCGGCCCTTATAATATTTAAACTACGAGCCGCCGGTCGACTCTTATAAAATTTAATCTACGAGCCGTCCCCTTTACAACACATCTAATGAAGGATTTCTTCTGGGAAAGCTAGGGTGATCGGCCCTTATAATATTTAAACTACGAGCCGCCGGTCGACTCTTATAAAATTTAATCTACGAGCCGTCCCCTTTACAACACATCTAATGAAGGATTTCTTCTGGGAAAGCTAGGGTGATCGGCCCTTATAATATTTAAACTACGAGCCGCCGGTCGACTCTTATAAAATTTAATCTACGAGCCGTCCCCTTTACAACACATCTAATGAAGGATTTCTTCTGGGAAAGCTAGGGTGATCGGCCCTTATAATATTTAAACTACGAGCCGCCGGTCGACTCTTATAAAATTTAATCTACGAGCCGTCCCCTTTACAACACATCTAATGAAGGATTTCTTCTGGGAAAGCTAGGGTGATCGGCCCTTATAATATTTAAACTACGAGCCGCCGGTCGACTCTTATAAAATTTAATCTACGAGCCGTCCCCTTTACAACACATCTAATGAAGGATTTCTTCTGGGAAAGCTAGGGTGATCGGCCCTTATAATATTTAAACTACGAGCCGCCGGTCGACTCTTATAAAATTTAATCTACGAGCCGTCCCCTTTACAACACATCTAATGAAGGATTTCTTCTGGGAAAGCTAGGGTGATCGGCCCTTATAATATTTAAACTACGAGCCGCCGGTCGACTCTTATAAAATTTAATCTACGAGCCGTCCCCTTTACAACACATCTAATGAAGGATTTCTTCTGGGAAAGCTAGGGTGATCGGCCCTTATAATATTTAAACTACGAGCCGCCGGTCGACTCTTATAAAATTTAATCTACGAGCCGTCCCCTTTACAACACATCTAATGAAGGATTTCTTCTGGGAAAGCTAGGGTGATCGGCCCTTATAATATTTAAACTACGAGCCGCCGGTCGACTCTTATAAAATTTAATCTACGAGCCGTCCCCTTTACAACACATCTAATGAAGGATTTCTTCTGGGAAAGCTAGGGTGATCGGCCCTTATAATATTTAAACTACGAGCCGCCGGTCGACTCTTATAAAATTTAATCTACGAGCCGTCCCCTTTACAACACATCTAATGAAGGATTTCTTCTGGGAAAGCTAGGGTGATCGGCCCTTATAATATTTAAACTACGAGCCGCCGGTCGACTCTTATAAAATTTAATCTACGAGCCGTCCCCTTTACAACACATCTAATGAAGGATTTCTTCTGGGAAAGCTAGGGTGATCGGCCCTTATAATATTTAAACTACGAGCCGCCGGTCGACTCTTATAAAATTTAATCTACGAGCCGTCCCCTTTACAACACATCTAATGAAGGATTTCTTCTGGGAAAGCTAGGGTGATCGGCCCTTATAATATTTAAACTACGAGCCGCCGGTCGACTCTTATAAAATTTAATCTACGAGCCGTCCCCTTTACAACACATCTAATGAAGGATTTCTTCTGGGAAAGCTAGGGTGATCGGCCCTTATAATATTTAAACTACGAGCCGCCGGTCGACTCTTATAAAATTTAATCTACGAGCCGTCCCCTTTACAACACATCTAATGAAGGATTTCTTCTGGGAAAGCTAGGGTGATCGGCCCTTATAATATTTAAACTACGAGCCGCCGGTCGACTCTTATAAAATTTAATCTACGAGCCGTCCCCTTTACAACACATCTAATGAAGGATTTCTTCTGGGAAAGCTAGGGTGATCGGCCCTTATAATATTTAAACTACGAGCCGCCGGTCGACTCTTATAAAATTTAATCTACGAGCCGTCCCCTTTACAACACATCTAATGAAGGATTTCTTCTGGGAAAGCTAGGGTGATCGGCCCTTATAATATTTAAACTACGAGCCGCCGGTCGACTCTTATAAAATTTAATCTACGAGCCGTCCCCTTTACAACACATCTAATGAAGGATTTCTTCTGGGACAGCTAGGGTGATCGGCCCTTATAATATTTAAACTACGAGCCGCCGGTCGACTCTTATAAAATTTAATCTACGAGCCGTCCCCTTTACAACACATCTAATGAAGGATTTCTTCTGGGAAAGCTAGGGTGATCGGCCCTTATAATATTTAAACTACGAGCCGCCGGTCGACTCTTATAAAATTTAATCTATGAGCCGTCCCCTTACAATATCTAATCTAGTCACTTTGACATGGGGAAATTTTATGTAATTTAGTGATTATTCTATTTACATTACTGTTCTTATGAAACTACTTATACTAACTGTAATTATATAATTATGTTACACTACTGTAATATTACTATAACTATGTTTATAAAAACTATGTTATTATTTAAAAATAAAGATAATAAATTAAAATAAAATTATCATAAAGGATACGAAATCGATTCCAAATCGAATAGGTTATGAATTTTTGAAGCGCTTTAAATGTTTGTTCGTCTTCCTTGAACTTTTGTAAAATATATTCTCCATCTGTGCTGTTGTTGAAATGATATACATTAGATGTGTTGTGTTTAGGAAATATTCTACATTATTCTTTTTTTAAATATTCTAAGAGAAAAGTGATATTTAAAGAATGTTTCTCTATATGAACTTCTTCAGAAAGTGAGATTTATATTCTATTATACAATAGTAATTTAAGAAAAAATAACTAAAATCGGGAATCGTTTGATTTTGGTAAATAAATAAATATTACTTACTAAATATTTCTTAAAAAGTAGTTTTAATCCTTCTTTTCGTTAAAAGATTTTCATTATTATTATATCCTATTGTTGTAGAAATATATAAATCATTGTTGAAACTTTAGAATTGTTGATCTAGCATATAGTCTATATTAATTTTATTTTAAGCTGATACAATTTTTAACGAAGATTTAATAACTAAACAAAAATAATTCGGAAGTTTTTTAATCCTTTTAATTCTATATTTTTTCTAAGGATTTACAATAAGAATTCGTTCAAGTTTCCGTTGTTTATCGATTATGAAAATTGCTAAACTTATTATTTTCTAAATTATATTAATTCCTTCTTAAATTACTGTATTGTAATCAATATAAAATCTTAAATAGAGCATCTACTTTATCTTCAGAAATAAAATGCATATGCTATATTACAAATAGCTTGCTTCATAATTCGAACTTATCAATTTAATTAAATTAAAAATTATATAATCTTGTTTAAATATGCTGTAAAAATTTATCATACGATTCTTTTACGAAGAATCAGGCTTTCAATATACGGAAAAAAATAAAAATTTCATAAAATAAATGAAAATTTTCCACATAACCGAACACAAACCGTCTCAAAAATTGTCACGATGAAAAAATAAAACGAAACATCCTTATAAAAATGTATATTGATAAAGAACTTATGCTTTCCAATTAAATTTAACCTCTTTAGAATGAATTAAATTTTAAATCTTACCTTGAAGTTTGTTTTCTTTAAAAGTTTCGAAATAACAAAAAATTACAGAAATGTTTTTCAAAAAATTACTTAAATAAAAATCAAAATTAGTAAAAAAGTTGTTTTTTAAAAAGTATTCTTAAATTCTACGAACAATTTATTCTTTCGAAGCACATCTAAGAATTAAACAATGTATATTGTTTGTTTCGTCAACAATGTTATTTGCACGAAATATCATTTGGCTAATATCATTCGTTCCAAAATTTTAAAATACAAACGATCTTTATTTTGAAGATTTCTAATTATTTTTTAACCATTTGTTTGTTTTAATCGAAAAAAATTATAAGAATATTTTAATGTATAGAATTAGAAATTTATCATAAGTATGTTTTCTTCTGTACACTAGTGCTTCAATGAACAAATTTTATTTTCATCCTAAAAAATTAAAGAAAATCTTGAGAGAAAAAAAAAAGATTTTCTAATAGAATTAACAAATATAATTTAGACTTCTTTTAATAACACTTTTAATATAAATATAGGAAAACAGGAAAAAAATAAAATATCTTACAGGTCCATAATTTGGCAGAGACTTCTTAAAATTCATCAATTTTACTATATCAAATATAAATTAACATAGAATATATTCCAAATAAATATTAAGTGTATCAAAAATACAAAACGAAAATTTAATGTAGATAAGATCAAAAACTTTCGTTCCTATCTTCTTTAGAACTGTTTTGCTTGTTTTAATTCTCAACAGAGCCGTAAGTAGGATACGCAGCGCCTGTGGCAAGGATCAAACTTGCGCCTCCCATTTTTTTCATTTAAAGATAACAATGTACTGAATTATGTCCATCAGAATGAGTTGATTTTGAATCTGCTATAAGATATTTGATTGAATGAGCAAATAGATTTGTACAAATCCCTTTTTATTACTTTTCTTTAGGCCTTTCCATGAATTTTCACTGAAGAGGCAGAAACCCAATGAGTCATTGTAAACTTTTACATTATCAATAAAAATTGCGCCCCTTCTTGACCTGGCGCCTTTGTTTAGAGTACAACTTGGCCGCTCTTACCCATGAATTACCTCTTCTAAGAAATAAAATGAAAGAAAAACACACAATATATCTACGAACGTTTATCGAAAAAAATCATTTGCCCGCAAATAACGGAAATCAATAAAAAATTTGCGCCCCTAATCAAGTTGCGCCCATGGCGCATTAATGCCGCTTTTGCCACGCCCTAGTTACGGCCCTGAAATTTAGTATCTGGAATATGAAACAAAAATATTCAAACTTTAGGATGGAAACAAAAAATTGGTCTTTCCTCCATACACACTATTTTATTTAAATTTTAAACTAATAATTTAAATATCATTCTTTGTAATAATTCTACAAATATATGATTATTTAAAATTAATTCATTAATTAAATTTTAAGCTCAAATTAGTTATATGATTAAAATTTATACAATACAATGTATTAAAAACTTGTCTTTTGAAAAGAGAGATATTTCGCTCTTTTCATTACAACCAGAGTATATTTTTAAATATTTACTAAATAATATGAATTTTATATGTTCAAAAATTTTAAATATAGCCAAAATTAAACATGAAAATTAGCATACGAAAAAATAAGCAACATTTTTGTAGTATATATTTTCCAAAAAAAATGTGTGATTTATATGCAGTATGAATATTTTGCAATGTTTTGGAAGCAGAATTAATTTGACACATCACTTTATGAAAAAGACAAGCTGCGCAAGGTTATGAGCTTCCGATTTTATTCCATCATAGTTTCTAAATTCTTTTAGATGTTCAGACACACATTGTAGTACTGTGGTGGCTTCATTTAAATCAATATGAATATTTTGCAATGTTTTGGAAGCAGAATTAATTTGATACATCAATTTATGAAAAAGACAAAGAAAAAAAAATTAAATTTCTCCATTTTATTTTTAATTTGTATCGCTTCTCTCTTTCTTCTTTTTTATTAGATTTAAGTCCTATTTCTGTCAAAGCCTTCAAAATATCGACAAATCTTGATTTTACGGTAATAATAAATGTCAATCTACCAAATCAACTTTAAAAAAACTTAATCCAAATCGTGTTGGATTAAGTTTTTTTAAAGTTACTTTTGACTCACCAGTAAACTTAGAAAGAAGATCACATCTCTTCATGCTATTTTTAAAAAAAGTTTAAATATTTTGCATAATGGTGTAAAAGGAAGACACTCTGTGGCAATTATTAACTACCAAATTTAAATTATGGCTGTTGCAATACACATACTCTGCGTAAGGTTGAATTTCTTTTAATTTTGTTTAAAGACCTTTATATACACCACTCATTACACCATTGACCCATTACCATTGACCGTACTAGTGTAATAGTACGGTCATCCACGAGATTTTGACTCGCCATATAATTATATAAATCTATTAATTTTCGGTGTAAAAGGAAGACACTCTGTGGCAATTATTAACGCTGTCATTTACTACCAAATTTAAATTATGGCTGTTGCAATACACATACTCTGCGTAAGGTTGAATTTCTTTTAATTTTGTTTTAAAGACCTTTATATACACCACTCATTACACTAGTACGGTCATCCACGAGATTTTGACTCGCCATATAATTATATAAATCTATTAATTTACAGATTATCGTGCATTTAGCAATATGTTTATTAACGTCGCCTAAATGGCCCCTGAATGCCGAGGGCACCAATGCCTTGCATCATCTTGCCTTATGGTAGCTACGCCCCTGTGTACTCGTATATCCCTCGTGCGATATGGCGACTTAATCAAATTAATCTAACCTAACTTAACCCAAGAATGATGTCTTTTTTAGCATTAAGTTTTGAAAGGATATAAAAGCCAAAATAGCTACGCCCCTGTGTATATCCCTCGTGCGATATGGCGACTTAATCGAATTAATCTAACCTAACCTAACCCAAGAATGATGTCTTTTTTAGCATTAAGTTTTGAAAGGATATAAAAGCCAAAATATTTGCTAATTTAATCGAGTATGTATTCTTCATGTGAATCAATAGCACTCTTTCAACTTTGTGAAAGCTTTAAAAAAATTCATGTTTAGTCTAGCTGAGACATGACTGAACAAGTATAGTATAAAAAGGGATCACTTTTAGGATGATCTGATATATTAAGTGATGGGATTTGATATTGTCCTGATATATTAGGATGATCTGATATCAAATGTATCAAAGGTCTTTGTATGGGATGAGCAGTCAAAAATTCAATCTTGAAGATCAAAAATATCAATAATACATTAAAGAATACAAAATGTCTTTCTTTAAACAGCAAAATCATTTTTTCACAAAAATGAAATTATATTTATATAAAACTTGCGAACTGAGAAATAAGAGCGCTTCTTTTTAATAAGCATCGAAAGAAATAATTAAACAGTCGATTATTATATATTGTTGCATTACGAAAAATTAAAAATCTCTATATTATTATTATTTCTACTAATATTAATCTTATTCGATGAAAACTTTTAAGATATTTCGAATATCTTCCAATTTTTTACATATATTAAAATAAAAGTTGAACATTTAATAAAATCTACGTTAAAACGTTATAGTACTGATAAATTCTACCCATTGTGCGATATATTTCTGTTACTTTGTGTTTGAGTAAAATTTATATACTTTGTAGTTATTTATAGAAAAAATTTTGTAATGATTTATTGATGTAAATTTCTGATAATTAAAATTCCGCATGTGAACTATATGATATACAGGTATCCCTCGCTATACGCGATCTCACTTTACGAGTTTTCGCTATAACGCTATTTTAAAAAGTAAATTAACTTTTTAAATTAAAGAAAAATTGTTTAAAAATTCTTCAATGTTCACTGCTCGAAAACTATTCATCAGAGCTCAATTAATGAAAAGCTTCTGGAAATAGAAAGCAACATGATTGATGAAAGTCAGGAGCACTTTGTTGCTGAGCCTATCAAACAACTTTGAACAAAACAAATGACTTTTTTAAACATATTAACAGTGCTGTCAGAATAATCGAAGAAAATGATCCTAATGAAACTAGAAGCGCCAAAATTGCAAGAGAAAATAGAAATTCTTTGGCTTATTACAAAGAAATTAATAGAGAGAGAGAAGAGAATGCTGCCCCTTAGCCGAGTCTCGACTGTTTCGTTAAAAAAATTGAAGATCATCATCATATCATTCCAGAGACTTAAAGAGAGTAAGAAAGTGATGATTCAGACTCCCAGACCCATTAAACATTGAATTGAAGACTGTCAGAATTATATATGTAGTGTTTAGTTATTTATGACTTGTATTAATTAAATTCATTCATCAAAATATGCCTGTTTTGTTTATGTTTAAATAATTTATTTGTTAAAATTTGATCTTTTGTTCAGAGGTGTAAAGTTTTCAATTTTTTTATCCTGAAGAAATCCCTATCTCTAGCTCACCCATGCTAAATTCAACTCACTTTGTGCGCTTTCGTGTTTATCCGATTATTTGATAGAACCAATTAATCGCGTAAAGCGAGGGACACGTTTTATATATATTTAGCTTGATATACATAAATTCATTCATTAAAATATATCTGTTTTGTTTATGTTTAAATAATTTATTTGTTAAAATTTGATCTTTTGTTCAGAGGTGTAAAGTTTTCAATTTTTTTATCCTGAAGAAACCCCTATCCCTAGCTCACCCATGCTAAATTCAACTCACTTTGCGCGCTTTCGTGTTTATCCGATTATTTCATAGAACCAATTAATCGCGTAAAGCGAGGGACACGTTTTATATATATTTAGCTTGATATATTAGATTATATATGTGGCAGTTTGTGGATATTCAAATTAAATTTGAGTGTAATTCTAAGGCAACATCTCCAAACCTTTATCAAAAATAATATAGACATGACCATGTTTATCTGCTTGGATAAGAATATAGATTATTAAAAAATACAATAATTCACATACGATTGATAGGAAATGCGAATTATATTGAAAAAATCTTCCATTTTGAAAATATATGTCGTTAAAACATAAAGATATCTAGTGTGTGCTGCAACAAAAGAACGAAAGAATGTTTATGGTTTGATACATGTTAGATGTTTACTAACATCAAAATCAAATAATTCAAGAAATAATATATAAAAGAATATATTTAGGCTATGTTATCAACATTGATTCACATAATGTTTATTCGTTCTATATATAAAAATTTATAAAAAAATCTTAAGTTTTAAAATCAGAATATAGAAATTTTGTAATATTAGAATCGCTGTATATAGTAAAATAGGAAGTCATAATACAATATGAATTATGCAATTGACTTTATGAAGAAACTCGATTTAACACACAAAAATATCTCTAAGGTTTCGAAGTATTAATATATTGCACCAAAATCTCAATACTGCTTCAGAAGTATATTGTATTTCGTTCGGAATTGCTTCTTTCTTTCTGCTGTTCTGTATATCTCTAAAATTATAGCATTTCAGTATCATAATTTGTAAACTTAAAAGTAACTTTTTATTTCAGTTTTTTATATTGAACTGAAAACACATTACAGTACAGTGTTTAATGTTCCTGGATGCATTACTCTGATTAATTCTTGAATTATGCAATTCGTTTGATATGTTTTGCTTATTAATAACTGACGATTACATGCCATTTTTTACAATAATATTGCTAAAATTAATTATACAGTACAGGGCCGTAACTAGAGCGGCATTCGCCACGGGCGCAACTTGATTTAGGGGCGCAAATTTTTAAATTGACTTCCGTTATTTTCGGGCAAATGACTTTTTTCGATAAACGTTCGCAGACATAGCGTTATGTCTTAACTAGAGCGTGGCGAAAGCGGCATTCGCCACGGGCGCAACTTGATTTAGGGGCGCAAATTTTTAAACTGACTTCCGTTATTTTCGGGCAAATGACTTTTTTCGATAAACGTTCGCAGACATAGCGTTATGTTTTTCTTTCATTTTATTTCTTAGAAGAGGTAATTCATGGGTAAGAGCGGCCAAGTTGTATCCTAAACAAAGGCGCCAGGTCAAGAAGGGGGCGCTATTTTTATTGATAAAATAAAAGTTTACAATGACTCATTGGGTTTCTGCCTCTTCAGTGAAAATTCATGGAAAGGCCTGAAGAAAAGTCATAAAAAAGGATTTGTAGATATTTATTTGCTCATTCAAACAAATATTTTACAGCAGATTCAAAATCAACTCATTATGATGGAGATAATTCAGTTTCAGCTTTGTTATCTTTAAATGAACAAAGAAATGGGGGGCGCAAGTTTGACCCTTGCCACAGGCGCTGCGTACCCTAGTTACGGCTCTGCGTAGTACGCACTACGAAGACTCGAGCATCAAATTTTAAATGGAGTTTAATTTGGCGAGTTAGCAAAGCAAATGCATATTTGAAGATATTGGAGAGAAAAAGATTGGGATTTATATCTCGAGAATATTTTAACCATGTTTAACTTTGAATATAGTCCCAGACTATTATAATCTATATAAATACTAAATAGATAGGTTTAGGACGGAGATAAAATAGAATTTAATTGCTTTTCGCAAACTTAAAATGACTTTGAATTTATATCTCGAGAATATTTTAACCATGTTTAACTTTGAATATAATCCCAGACTATTATAATCTATATAAATACTAAATAGACAGGTTTAGGACGGAGATAAAATAGAATTTAATTGCTTTTCGCAAACTTAAAATGACTTTAAAATTAATTTTCCTTTTTTCTAAAAAAGTTTGAAAGAAAATTGATTTTATGACAGACTTTAAATAAATTAAAATTTGATTTTTAAAGCCGATAATACCGGTAATAGTTATTTCGATAACGGTAATTTTTATTAATTTTAGAAATCGGTAATTACCGGTAAAAAACTACTGAATTTCGAATCCTACACCAAACGACTCTGTTATAGAAGATAATATATATCGTGTATCAGGACGGCTTCTTCTATAGTTAAAGTCTCGATGGATGCCATTTTAATTCATACTGTCTTTTCGTCATAGTATACACACAATACATGAACTATTGTCCGTCCACGAAAGCCGCGCCTAGCTAAGGTGGATGAGTCCAAACAGAAAGGGGATTGCGAAAGGGAGAATCGCAATCGGTATAATGACGGGTGGATTATTGAATTAATATTATATTAAGTTCTGTTAAATGATACATGAACTATTGTACGTCCACGAAAGCCGCGCCTAGCTAAGGTGGATGAGTCCAAACAGAAAGGGGATTGCGAAAGGGAGAATCGCAATCGGTATAATGACGGGTGGATTATTGAATTAATATTATATTAAGTTCTGTTAAATATACTATTTCCAACGTCGAAACTAATCATTTAGCATTCGACATTACAATAAACTTCCATTCAACTTCAGTTATCTTGCATTTGAAAACATCCATGTGTGAAGCTGTCATCTCTATTTTGTCATTGGATTCGTTCAGTTAGCGCACGCGTACTTGCGTCAATGGTCGCACCTAAGCTGTACAGACAGTATCAGAATAGTGTGACGTTATGTTAACGTTACTTTAATATTTCATGCGGCTATGACGAATGCGCCTTAAGTTTGTATAGCATTTTCTGTAACATTTTCTATGGGAGATAATTTTCCAGACGTATTGAGCAAAATGGATCAATGATACAGCTTGTGGAATATACTACATAAAATCCCACAGGCAAAATATGCTAGGTCTAATAAAACAAAAAATATGACACAAAGTTGGGAAAAATATTGACTATTTCTTACTTTATATATACAGTCATTATTTATAAATACATTTACTATAATCTATTTAAGTTCGTAATTAACAGCTTTGTATACCAATTTTAAAAAATAGACCTACAATAAAAGTAAAATCTTTCATACTAATTTTCTATTAAAATCGGAATTGATTCATCGTCGATTTTTGTTAACGTCGCATGTTAGAATAAAATACTGAAAACAGCTTATAAACTGCAATTTGTACGAAAACCTATCATTGCTTATTTATATTTTTTAAATTGTCCATTGTGCCCTCTTTCCTTCTCTTCTCTACTTGAAATTCATTACTGTTCTACTTACAAAAAAATTAGTGAAAATCAATAAAAAATTAATCTAAAATGAAAATATTCATTCATTACAGTGCTACATCCTTTGTCCATAAAGTGCTGTGAGAGTGTCCATATTGCAAATGGATTTTTGACTTACCTGAAACAGCAGTTACTGTCCTTCGAAGTAATCCCCTGTCGATGGTAATGCACTTCTGGGAAGGGCTGTACAAGTCCTGGAAACTCCTGGTGTAGTCGTTTTTAGGGACAGCCTTCAGTTGGTTCGTAGAATTAAGTTTGATGTCCAAAAACCTCTGGCCCTTCAGGGTTGATTTCAATTTGGGGAACAAGAAGAAGTCCGGGGGAGTCAAGTCTGGGGAGTAGGGTGGGTGAACGGATCAAGCGGATACGCCCCCAGTACGCCTAACAAGGCGACTGGACCTTGCTCCACGATAATGCCTGGCCACACTGCCTTTCTGGTGCAGCAGTTCCTGGCCAAAAGGGAGTTGTCACTCAATCACTCACCCTATTCCCCAGACTTGTCTCCCCGGACTTCTTCTTGTTCCCCAAATTGAAATTCAGCCCAAGGGCCAGAGGAGGTTTTCGGACATTTTGGACATCAAACTTAATTTTACGACCCAACTGAAGGCTATCCCTAAAAACGACTACGCCAGGAGTTTCCAGGATTTGTACAGCCGTTCCCAGAAGTGCATTACCATCGACGGCGATTACTTCGAAGGACAGTAACTGCTGTTTCAGGTAAGTCAAAAATCCGTTCGCAATATGGACACTCTCACCGCACTTTATGGACAAAGGATGTATATTAATTTAATTAACTTATCACAATTTAAAACTTTAAAAAAATTAAGATATATTTTTAGGGCAAAACTCGGAAAGTTTTCTGTTTTTGTAAATTTACTTTTCTTGTACGAGTTTGGTTACAAATTAAAAAATATATATATATGCGCTGTTCTAAACAAATACAATATGTCATGGAGATGGTAAAACCAACATGAAAGAAATATAGTATAGTATCCAATTACCATACATTTATCATTTTATATATCATAGATTAATATTATAACATTAAAAACTAGTAAAATGTTAGTAATTTAAAAAAAAAAGAATTGCATTCATTTAGAACATAAAATATTCTTACTGTTTTAATGAATTGTAACTGAAGAGGGCTCGCTTATAGGACCATAAATATTTTTATTTTTTATTATTGAATATAATATCTGTGTTAATACTTTGTTTTGTATATTACAATAGAAAAATTTTAGCAGAGGTTGCATTTACAACATTTAATTAAGAAATGGAAACACATTTTTTAATGATCAGAAATGATTTTATTAGACTAATGCCATTTTTGATTTAATAATATGGGCAGGGACAGAATTTGTCCATTATCAATCAATGCATCAATTATAAAAGTGAAATAGGGTATTCTCTTTTCTATGATAGTGACCTACCACACTTCTGAAAGAATCCTTTCCCTCTTTCCTCATGTTTTCCTATCAGTGAAGAATGAAGTGTAAAACTAATCTCATTTCATTCTTTGTTCTTCAAAAGATTAAACATCTGAATATGCTTTTATTTCTTTTATTAAAAATAAAAGTAATTTATGTAAACCAACACAGCCAAACTTCCCTTGGCAGACGAAGTTATTTGAAATGGTTAATCCCCTGATTAGTGTTGATTTGAGTGTGTAAAAATAATTTATAGGTAGTTTTCAGTTTATGAGTTCCTGACCAATAAGTTCCTGTGTTTGCAAGTTTTTCAAATATTAAGTATCAAAAAATAATTTCAAAAAATAAATGCTAAACATTTTTTAAAAAGCATTTCAAACCACATAAATATCTATACAATACAGTATATGATTGGGTTTGTATCAAAAACTCCATTTTCTGCTACAAAATAAGAAAAATCAAAATGATGGCCAAGAAGCTGATGTTATGCCCTCTGATTTTACAAATACATTATTTAAATAACTTCCATTCCCAGATTGTACCTAAAGCAGCAGTTTATCTGCATTAAAGATCATTTACTTACTTATCTGTCAATAATAATGAATAATAAAAATTCTTTAACATTTATATGGCATATATAATTTCTTTATTAAATAATTCTTTATATTTTTAATAATTTCTTTATTAATGGTAAAAATTATTGTATCATTCTATAAGTTTATCAGAACTGTAAATTGGATAAAAACTAAGTAAATTAAAAAAATATGTGATAAATTTGATGATAACAAATTTCAGACCTGACAACAAATAAACAAAGAAAACAAATACAAGTGGTTCTTTGAACCTTGAGTCCATTTGGACTAGTCAGTGAAAAGATTAAAAAAATGAGGTTTAATGCAGTGATCTTAATCCCTTCCTAGAAATCTAAAGATATGCAAACAGCATTTGAGCATAATTCTTCACGTGGCCTAATGCTTGCCATCCTGCAATTTTATCACAAAATTTCAAATCAATCTGGCCACTAGCAAATTTTTGTAACCACATTGGCAGCAACATAAATATTTTCCTTAGATTATTGTTCATGGACTTGAACCCATGTGAATTACATTGACTAATGGATTTGCTGATTACATTATTGTTATAAATACAAGTGATTTAAGTCAAAGATTACTTGTAATGTTTAAAGATCTAAGAAAACATGGTATGTTAGGCAGAAAATAAACTGGAAATTTTTCTTTTATTTAAAAAAAAAAGAAAAATTTTTCTTAAATTTTATTTTAATATTTATTTAAAAAAAAAAAGAAAAAATTTTTTTAAAAAATTTCAAATTTTCTATTGAAAATTTATGAAAATAGATCATCCAGAAAAAGAATTTTATTAAATTTTGCACATAGAAAAAATAATACAAATTTTCATTATCATTTTGTAAAAATATAATGTTACAATGAAAATATAAAAACTATAATTTTTACAGATTAAAACATTATGACATAATTATGCTTACAATTTACTTTGTAGACCTAATTATGCCATGATGAAGTAAATCTGGCTAAAAACATGTTTTTAAATATATTAATTGTTTATCTTATCTAAATCAAATAAGCTAAAAATAATTTCTATTATTTATTAAATATCAAAACAGTATAATCATAGTTCCTTATTTAATATTTTTTCTTTATACTGTATAATGTGAAATGTTAATTTTTTATGCGTTCATGTATATAACTGGGTTATTATCTACCAATAAATACAATATACTAATGGATAACAGTGTTACAGATTACTGTTTGATGTAGACATACTCATCATTGATATTTCTGATCGAATCTATGCAATTTCCAATAATTAATATGATTATTTGCATTAGAATTGCTGAAACTCAAGTGTTTTCAAAAATTCAAGCTGATGAGCCAATTCTAAAGAAAAACTAGAGTACTCAAACTACTTCAATAATTATTTATTATACTTGATGACAAGTTAGTATTGAGTCTATGGGAACAGTATATTACCAACCTTTGTGACAGTATTAATGTGCACAGAACAGTCAATTTCAATATCAAGAGACCCGGTCGGGTCTCTCGCTAATTTCAGCGAGAGAAACGACAGCGTGTCTCTATACAGGAATGATGATAGTTCTGCACCACCTATATTGTTTTTTTACGGTAAACTTGAACTTTAAAATTAAACTTTCATATTATTCAAAATAACAATTTTCTTGTCTTTCACCAGAGTGTAAAACATACGCGCTTACTTGCGTAATAAAAGAGTAATCATTATTTTCTTTTACGGATTTGAAAGATCACCTTTGTAAAATTACGAGTCAGTGTACAAATGTTATGATCTCCCAACTGTAGTGTTAAATGATCAGGAAGAAAAGTATTATAATAAAAATATTATTATTTCCAAAGAGGAAGCTATAAATTTTGCCGTTGTTACAATTGAACAACAAAATTTCATTTGGCAATTAGCAAGACAGTGTAGGATCACTGACAGTCATTGCTATGAACTGTACACCTACTTTTATAATAAAAATTCAGACTGGGATAAAAAAAATAGATAAGTACTTAAATCCTGCTTTCAAAGGAAATGAGTGCACAAAGTATGGTAAAACATTTGAACCAGTTGTCACAGATCTGTATGAAAAACTATATGGCAAAGTATATATGACAGGCTTAATTGTAAATCCAACACTGCCATGGCTTGCTTGTAGTCCAGATGGGTTGAGAATATATGAAGGACAATTTTCTATAATATTAGAAATTAAGTGTCCCATATTGGGCAAAACAAAGTGCCAGTGATTTATTAAATAATTTATCATATATAAAATGTAAAGATAATGGACAATTATCTGTGAACTGTTTAAATCCTAAACATATATATTATGGACAAGTTTAACTGTCAATGGCAATTCTAGACATTGATTTGTGCCACTTTATTATTTATAGTAATCACAGTGATTCAATTTTCTTACTTGAAGTAAAAAGAGATGAAGAATTCGTAACATCATTAATTAATAGATTACATTTTGTCTACTTTAATTTTATGATGAAAAAATTAATTGCCTTATCATAATAAATTATATTTATTTGAATACTATTTTGCAATTATTATTTAAAACATTTACATAAACAAATACATAAATCATACAAAAATGAGTTTTAAGTTGATTATCCTTTCATCATTGGAAATATTTACATGGAATTTTGATTACATTTAAAAAATTTAGTATCAGCTATAATTGGTGGGCCTAAATTAACTAATGCAGCAATAACTATCATAATATAGTCTATATAACGCAGCATTGTCCACAACAAGGTTCCTTTACATACCTTAAAGACTTTTATTCTTTGAATAACTCATTCTACATGAACTCTTGAACGAGTTATACCTGCAGTTTTTTCAGCATCATCTTTGAACAATTGGTTTTTCTGCTTTAGAAATAGTGGTTGAATTAATGTAATGCCATGTTTTGTACACTCTTTTTCAATTAATATACCTTTATCTACCATTATAGTTTACATTAAAAATTAAATTTGATTAAAAACTATTATAATAAGCAATCTATAACAGAATTTATGTATAAAATAATTCAAACTATTAAAGGATTAATTGAATAGTTAATAAGAATTATACTTGGCTTACCTTTTTCTTTATAGTGATTGCATTACGCAAATGAATACTTAACTGTCTAATAAAAACAAATGCGTGCTGATAGGCCACAGAAAGATTCAATGAATATAATTCCACTAATGATCTCTTCATAAAATTAATTGAAGGCCAAGATGTTTTACTTGTAAATTTACAATTTTTCACATATTCCATATACATTTGCTAAAAAGATCAATTTTATATACATAAATTATTGTTACATAAAATAAATTATTTATCAATTAAATAATTTTATCTACAAGTTATTCTCAGCTTATGAGTTTTTTTCAAATATAACATATCAATATTTGAAAATATGAACCTCAGTTGTAATAAATAAATGCTAAACATTCATAAAAAAGGCACTTCAAGCTACATAAGTAGCTATACAATGCAGTTACATTGGGTTTTTTTGCAAAAATTCTGTCTACTACTATGAAATTTGAAAAATCAAAATAGTGGAGAAAAAATAGCAGCAGTATGCTTTCTAGTTTTATCAGCATATTATGTAAATAATTTTATTCAGATGAACTTCTATCTAAGGCAATAGTTCATCTGCATAGAAACTTATCTTCTTGTCTGTTAATAAAAACAAAAAATAGAAATTCTTTAATATTTATATAACAAATAATTTCTTTATTATTATAAGTTGCTTGATTTTAAAGAAATTGTTTTCATTTCTTTAGATAAATAAATCACTAATTAATTATAAACTATCGATTTTATCATTCTTTACTTAATCTTTTTATGATTAAATTGTATTGCTGAAAACAGAATTCCCTGATTTTAACTCTATGTCTACAGGGAAATTGTTTCTTAGTTTACAAAGTCTCACATTATGAACAATTTCCAGATACAAATTAGCTCAAAGTTGGGAACTATCTGCATTCTTAAATTATTCTTATCTGGATAATATTTGGATAATTTATTGTTAGATTTCTTTCTATGTTATTTAATAATAATTGTTAAAAAATAATTAAATTACAATTAATACTATTAAATTACTTTAAATTTAAAAACTTTTATTTAAAAAAAATAATTTCTATAAGTCTTGAAAATAATCATATAGGAGGTCTGATTTAATCATTCTGTAGTTTAGCATCTGCTATCAATAGTTTTATAATAATAGCAGCCATGCCAGTATATAATGCTTTACTTGGCTGTTTTGTTTCAATTAAAATATATTTCCTGAAATGCTTGCAAAGAAATTGCATGGATATAAAAAATTCCCATAAAGTATTTTCACAAAGTTTTCTAGTTTTATACTTCAGGAAACCAGAAAACAACCAATATCTATCCCTATGGGTTGGAGTAGAATTCACCTATCTACATGTAAAATAGACTATTAAAGAATGCACAATCTTAAAATATTATCTATTGTGCCAAGTTGATGAATAGTAGAGGGAAAGAAGTCACAAATGATGTCAGTTAAGAGATTGATTACTCTTAACAGATGAGAATATTTTCTAAGACACTGTGTGGATACAGGGACCTATAATGTAAATATCTACAATCAGCACAAATGAGCAGACCTAATAACTTAAAAACTTTAATAATAAGAAACATTTTCAGCTTTTATTAGCCCTCATCAGCTCAAATTACAAACAGTTTTATTCTAGAACATAGAACTCAGAACCAAAATGTTCGTTATTATATTCAAAAATTAAAAACAACATTATTAAATATAAAAGCCAGTTAAATATAAATAATTTTAACTAATGTAGAAAGTTAGTTAAAATTATTTATATTTAACTGGTTTTTGTATTTAATAATTTTGATTTTAATTTTTGAATATAATAACGAACATTTTGGTTCTGAGTTCTATGTTCTAGAATAAAACTGTTTGTAATTTGAGCTGATGAGGGTTAATAAGAGGCGAAAACGTTTCTTATTAATAAAGTTTTTAAGTTATTAGGTCTGCTCATTTGTGCTGATTGTAGATATTTACATTATAGGTCCCTGTATCCACACAGTGTCTTAGAAAATATTCTCATCTGTTAAGAGTAATCAATCTCTTAACTGACATCATTTGTGACTAATAGACGTAATTTGTACAGGGACCTATTCGCGAGAGAAATGAAATATAGATGGTGCTGCAAATCAAAACAATATGGCCGACAGAACTGGGGTATTTGTTTGCTGTGTTTGATTTACAGAATTCTGGTTTGATTTTATTGGAAAATTTTTCAGTGTTCAGTGTATCAAAAAAATGCCGCCACATATCAGTTTGCATGATATTTTGATGTATGTTGGGGAGGGGTCAAGGCCATTAACTGAAGGCAAAGCAGTTTTAAATGCAGGACATATTATTATGTGTGGTATTAATATTGAAAACGAATCAGAAATTGTTGCCTTATGCCGAAAGGACCACCACATTCACTATGAATTTTGATAAAATCAGGTAGGCACTTGCATAGAATAACTAAATTCAGACAATTGAATTGTATTAATTGTTTTGCTAAATATCACTTGTCAGCAATTCAAGAATGGGATTGCATCTGTAGTTGCAAAGCTGGTGCTGGAGGGAAGTGTAAGCATATTGTTGCCTGCTTATTGTTCATTAATCGGTAAGATAAAACCATAAAATCATTTCATATAGATTTAAACTTTTTTTAATTTATGCATGAATTTAATATAGAAATGAGCTGGAACTTAAGTTGTACAGATCTCCAGCAAGCTTGGGGCATAAGAAAATCACAACTAAATAGTGAGGTAGCAAAACCAATCACAAGTTTTTGTCATGTTAAGAAAAAGCATGCTATAAGTGGAGAATGTGTCATTATTAACATTTTTGTAAGTGTTTTGAGTCTAATAAATTTTATAGTTTTTTACATTTAACTTGTTTTGAGAATTTCTTCAATTTATTAGTATAATTTTCTAACATCGTTGTTTGTTTTAGTCCTAACACTTAATCGGTACTTTAGTTGTAAGTTACGATTTCCGGTATCGTTTCGTCTGTTCGATGTTACGTTGTTGTTAGATTATTTTGTAATTAATTATATTTATGTTAGAGTTTAGTTTAAGACCTGAGCTCAGGCCGAACTCTGGAATTTGCAGAGTCATTAGCCGTTAGGGTTAATTAGAAATACAGTGAAACCCCGCTCGTGCGTTCCCGTATCTTACGACTTTCCCGTTTTAAACGTCTATTTTCGGAAGTCCGAGCATTTTCTTATACATGCAATGTAAAACTTTCCCTTTTCCTACGTTTTAATTATATAACGTTTTTATTATGACGTCATCAGAGTTCTTTTTTATTATGACATTATCAGAGCTTCCTTCTTCGTGTGTTTCCCCGCTCGTTCGACTTTTCGGGCCGGTCCCCGAAAAGTTTCAAATGCTCGTTCGACTTTTCGGGCCGGTCCCTGAAAAGTTTCAAAATCGGGGCACTATAATATTATTGATATTCGTTCTAACCCGCGACTTTGCAAACATGATTAAACAATAAAAACAATAATTACAATACGTAAAACAAAGACATAAACCCGAAAAATTTAAAACCTTCAAGCTTGTTTACATAGGTCAGATAAATTTGTTTTATGTAACCTTTTGCTGTAAGTGACCGAAACAGATGCTCTGTAGTGGCAGGGCAATAATTTAGCTTGTGTCACCAACCATTCGAGTTCTCTGACCTATGTAAACAAGCCTGGAGAAATCTCCCGGCTCTCTGTATAGGGGTTGACATTAGCTGACGAAGACCAGTGGAGAATGGTCGAAAACGTTCCTTTGTGAAATAAAGGTTTATTTCTGCTTAGTGCTTGGTTTTTCTCTGTACTAACTGTTTTGCTGAATATCACTTGTCAGCAATTCAAGAATGGGATTGCACCTGTAGTTGCAAATCTGATGCTGGAGGGAAGTGTAAGCATATTGTTTCCTGCTTACTGTTCATAAATCTGTAAGATAAAACCACAAAATCATTTCATATGGATTTAAACCTTTTTTTAATTTATGCTTGAATTTAATATAGAAATGAGCTGGAACTCCTAAGCTTGACAGATCTCCAGCAAGCTTGGGACATAAGAAAATCACAACTAAAACTGTGAGGTAGCAGAACCAATCACAAGTTTTTGTCATGTTAAGAAAAAGCATGTTATAAGTGGAGAATGTGTCAATTCAAAGATGCTGGAAGATATAGTAGAAGAATTGTTAAATGATAAAAATCAGTACTGCTTTTTAATTATTATTATATTTATTCATTTTATAAATAAACTTATTAAAAGTTTGTCAATAATTGTTTCAATTACTTCAATATTTTTGTTACTTTTTGTTAACATGTATTATTTGTTGGTGTACCAAATTCTGAAGCTGCTATACATCGGAATCAATGCAGATATACCAAAAATAATTAATTAATTAATTATTAAATAATTTAAGAGGAAGCTATAAATCTTGCAGTTGTTACAGTTGGACAACAAAATTTCATTTGGCAATCTAGATGAAAACGAAAAAAAATTAATAAAAGAAATTTTAAAATTACATTTTGATAAATTCAGTTATGATCTCCCAACTGTAGTGTTAAATGATCAGGAAGAAAAGTATTATAATAAAAATATTATTATTTCCAAAGAGAAAGCTATAAATTTTGCCGTTGTTACAATTGAACAACAAAATTTCATTTGGCAATTAGCAAGACAGTGTAGGATCACTGACAGTCATTGCTATGAACTGTACACCTACTTTTATAATAAAAATTCAGACTGGGATAAAAAAAATAGATAAGTACTTAAATCCTGCTTTCAAAGAAATGAGTAGCACAAAGTATGGTAAAACATTTGAACCAGTTGTCACAGATCTGTATGAAAAACTATATGGCAAAGTATATATGACAGGCTTAATTGTAAATCCAACACTGCCATGGCTTGCTTGTAGTCCAGATGGGTTGAGAATATATGAAGGACAATTTTCTATAATATTAGAAATTAAGTGTCCCATATTGGGCAAAACAAAGTGCCAGTGATTTATTAAATAATTTATCATATATAAAATGTAAAGATGATGGACAAATTATCTGTGAACTGTTTAAATCCTAAACATATATATTATGGACAAGTTTAACTGTCAATGGCAATTCTAGACATTGATTTGTGCCACTTTATTATTTATAGTAATCACAGTGATTCAATTTTCTTACTTGAAGTAAAAAGAGATGAAGAATTCATAACATCATTAATTAATAGATTACATTTTGTCTACTTTAATTTTATGATGAAAAAATTAATTGCCTTATCATAATAAATTATATTTATTTGAATACTATTTTGCAATTATTATTTAAAACATTTACATAAACAAATACATAAATCATACAAAAATGAGTTTTAAGTTGATTATCCTTTCATCATTGGAAATATTTACATGGAATTTTGATTACATTTAAAAAATTTAGTATCAGCTATAATTGGTGGGCCTAAATTAACTAATGCAGCAATAACTATCATAATATAGTCTATATAACGCAGCATTGTCCACAACAAGGTTCCTTTACATACCTTAAAGACTTTTATTCTTTGAATAACTCATTCTACATGAACTCTTGAACGAGTTATACCTGCAGTTTTTTCAGCATCATCTTTGAACAATTGGTTTTTCTGCTTTAGAAATAGTGGTTGAATTAATGTAATGCCATGTTTTGTACACTCTTTTTCAATTAATATACCTTTAATCTACCATTATAGCATAACCTGCATCTAACATTTGTATTAAATTTTCAGCATTAAATATTGCCTTATCTGAGACTCTTTCACCATAACCTTTACTAACAGAAGTTATGAGACCTTCTATTAAATATTTAACAATATTCTTTCCTTTGTAATAGGAGTATGATTTAACTCTACAGATAAGGCATTTGCTTTTTTCTACAGCAATCTCTATATAGTCAAGAACTATTCAGGTGGATCTAAACTTGCTAAAGCATATTGGCATATTATTTAATATTTCTTCTTTTGGAGGAAATCTTATGACATTTCTTAATACCATACTGAGATGGCTCAATGTGCTTTGAAAGTAATTCTTAGCTGAATTTGCACTGATTTTAAAAAAAACGCCCAAACTTCTAAAAGATAAATCTAATTTTAATTTCATCATTGTAAGTATAATTTTTTGTTTATTGGATAAAAGGGTGGTCTCGTTAGAAACTTTTGATACTATGTTAATTAAAATATTTAAAACTGTGAGACACATAATACTAGTTAAAACTTGACATTTATAATCATTGTCAATCAATTCATCAAAATTGTGTTGAAAATTTCTCTAATGTGTTAACTTGAATACATTTGCCTTCAAACTGTTTTATAAAATCTAATAGATTTTCTTTCAGAAACAATAAATTTTCTGCAGCTTCATGTAATTCATTACTGAAATTAAGATGTTGTAAAGGATGATTAGAAATTCTGTTTATTGAATTGCACAAAGACTGAAATTCTTCACAAGAAATATTTTCTATTTGTTTTTCTCCTCTTTTTTCAAACCTTAATGTTATTTGTCTTTTCAAGGTCTCATTTGTAACACAGTCATGTTTCCTTATGGGGATATTCATAGAAGGAATTGCTGTTCTTTTTAATCTGGCCCTTTTATTAATATCATCTTTAGAAATAAATTTCCAAATAATCAAAAACTGAATCTAATATATTTTATATAAGTTTGTTATTATAATAACTATAAAATACTCACTTTTTAGAAAAAAAATCATCTTTGAAATGTAAGCTGCATACTAACATGTTTGGAGAAACTATTTTGCCTATTTTCAATACCATCGACCACTTTATAGACAATGTGTTATTTGATTGGAAATTTACAAAGTGATATTGCAAGATTTTTATAAGTTGACAAGCATTGAGGCATACAACAATTGTTTTTACTTTTCGAAACTCGCAAATAATCCAGTATAAACTCAAATCAAAACAAATTTACCCAAACTAAAGTAGTTACAAAAATTGCCACTAGACATCTACTCTGTCGCTTTGCTTCCCAAATTAAAACTTAGATTTACAGGAATACCTCGACTATTACGGTTATTGTTGCCATGAAAAATATGCAATAATCGAACCTACAATAATCAGGATAAATAATGATGTAAAATGAGTGATCGTTGCCAAGGATTTTTCAAATCTATTGATTACATTTTATAGATGAGGCAAAAAAGAAATATGTTAAATGTGCTAATCTTCTAAGCTGATCACTATGTTTCTTCTTGATATATATAGACTTGATATTATTCTTGTTTCTTTTAGCATTCATTGTAAGGGTAAATAAGAAGAGAGATAAATATCCACATGCTCTAAAGGTCCCGGCATCCCAATGCAGCTTCCTTATAACATCTACTCAGCATACTTACAATATTAAGAAAATGATAATTTTGGAGAACTCCTTCCTAAGGCACCCTGATATGGTGTATCATTTGCATACTGAGTTAAGCTGGCCCTGTCCACATGTACTTCAGGCAAAGGTGGACAGTTACTGATGAGCAATGAGCAGGTGCTGCTGGATAAAAATGAAGTGCTAAAGAGAGATACTTGGAGAGTAAATGTAATTCTGGTTGCATATGTAATAGGCTACTTCTCAAGGCCACGATAATTCGAATTTGGCATGCAATAATTGGAATTTTAGTATCAAATTATAATGCCTATTTAATAACAACTGCCTAACTCTTACAAATATATATGTAGTTTAAAAAGCGCTAATAAGCAGTAGAGACATTCTTAAAAAACAAAAATTTTAAAAACTGAACGAACATTTTCGGCTCTTTCAAGCCATCATCAGGTTCATATATATACGTTTTCACATCTGTTCTAGACGCTTCCAATTATACATCTTGATGCTATAATCTACCATTATAGCATCACCTGCATCTAACATTTCTATTAAATTTTCAGCATTAAATATTGCCTTATCTGAGACTCTTCCACCATAGACTTTACTAACAAAAGTTATGAGACCAGAGGGAGAAACTCCTATTAAATATTTAACAGTATTCTTTCCTTTGTAATGAGAGTATGATTTAACTCTACAGGTAAGGCATTTGTTTTTTTTCTATAGCAGTGTCTGCCAAACTGTGTGCTGCGAAATATTTAAAAATGTTTAATATAGTGTGTTTCTCTGTCATAAAATTCACTCCATCTACGAATCTACATGATAATAAAAATCACAAAATGGCAGGATATAAACCTAACATTAACAGAAAAAAAAATTTAATAGACTTGAGAAATGACTCTGTGTACAAAGCTTCACATTCTGTGTTAGGATTGTCAGCATTTTGGATTTCGCTCTGGAATCAATATTCTCAATTAGCTACTACAGCCATTAAATCCTTGTTGCTGTTTGGATCGTTGTATCTTTGCAAATTAGGTTTCTCAGCTCTTATAGAAATTAAATAAAAAAACGGGAATGATTACTTATGGTAAATGAGGAGGTATATGTTTATCTAATTTAGAGCCACGTCTTGATATAATTATTTCTCAAAATCAATCGCATCCTTCTCATTAATAAAATTATTATTTATATTACCTACTTATGTAATTTTGATAAAACAATATTATTTTATTATTGTTTCCTATATTAATATTAATAATAATAATATTTTGATTCATATTAATAAAATAAACTTTTTTTTGATTTTTATTTTGGTATGTCACGAAATAAATTCCTCAGCTTCAGTGTGCCGTGATGTAAAAAAGTTTGGCAGACACTGTTCTGTAGCAATCTCTGTACAGTCAAGAACTATTCAGATGGATTTAAACTTGCAAAATCATGTTAATCATGCCATATTATTTAATATTTCTTCCTTTGGAGGAAATCTTATGACATTTCTTAATACGATACTGAGATGGCTCAGTGTGCTTTGAAAGTAATTCTTAGCTGAATTTGCATTGATTTAAAAAAAAAAAAAAACACACAAACTTCTAAAAGATAAATCTAATTTTAATTTCATCATTGTAAATATAATTTTCTGTTTATTAGATTAAAGGGTGGTCTTATTAGAAACTTTTGAAACTATGTTAATTAAAATATTTAAAACTGTGAGATTCATAATACCAGTTAAAACTTGACATTTATAATCTTTTTTTTTCTTTTGTATGGTAAGCTTGGTGGATAAATTTAGATTGCCCCTTTCCACTCAAATAGAGTACTAAGGGAGCCGTTCTGGGCCAAAAGTCAATATCACTGTTATTATTCTAAATGAATTACAGTATATATTAAATAATTAAAGAAAAACAAGAATAAAAAAAGTTTATTTGCTGAATAAAAATACTTATCAATTAATTTAAGAAAATTTATTTCTTTTAAAAACAAAACTTTATATAAATAATTCTGATTCACAGATAAAATAATTAAGAACTGTATGAAAGGTTAAAACAATGACTTTTATGATATTTTCAGAAAAGTTTTTACTGCACTAAATGAGATTGTTCTTCCTAAAGATATCATTATTCAATAGAACCATGGCAGATTATTAGATAATGAAGAGAAAATAATATTAAAATTGATTTAATCACTATCACCATTCTGTTACTAATGAAATATATTAAGAAAAATAAAAACTTCAAATATTATATCTGATAATTTAAATTAAAAACATACAGATTTCATTAAACAGAAGTGGCATATTTTTAAAGAAAGTTTATAAGAAGAAATAGTTAATAAGAAAGATTATATCTTTCCTATTATCTCTTTTCATGAACTTTTATCTTCTTATGACTTGAGCACATCTAATCAGATTTTTGGATAATAAAGCTTCTTAAGTATTTGGAGTTAATTGTTTATTGTTCTGCTTTCAGAAAATGGAAGACATACATTCCTAGAGGGTGATCTCCAAATATGCCTGAATTATATGATGAACTTTTTGTGTAGCTCTGTAGTTAGGGGATATATATTTTAGTCCCTTTTGTTCTTATTGATAATTTTCTCTCTGTCTCTATGATTCTGTTAAATATATTTAATTGTTACTTTACATATTATTGATGATTAATAAAATAAAATAATTTGTCTAAGTATTTGTTGGTTCAATTAAGTTGTTTTTTTATTTTATATAGTAATTAAAATCTCAACAATCCACCACTTTAATTTATTTATTCCAAGTAAAATAACTTACTAATATTTGCTTTAACACAATTGGGTAATCAAGCATTAAAACTATTTACAAGTGTTCATAATACTTTATAATATGGAATTTTATGTGAAAGTAAAATTTATATGCATATAAATGCATTTAATATTATATTTTTCATTTGCCTTTATGAGCTTCAGCCAGTTACTAAGTAATAGCATTATTCCTCCTTCACATTTTTTAAAGTTACAACATAAAAGATACAGAATCAAATGAAATAGTAGAAAAGGGTTGTTTAATTGTAAAACACATGTCCAATCTGCAGAAGAACTCAAACTGGTAGAAACTCTGCCATAACTAAATAAGTTAATAATGATTCTGTAATTAATAAGAACACCTCTGAACTCATTCCTATCCTATGGTGATGGGAAGTGCAGAATACTTATGTTTTTGTTCACATTATTAGACTAGCCTGCACAAACTTTTTAATAACTTTTATCATTAATGTTACTTTTAGTATAATAATTGTTTTGTTACTTTAATATATTTTAAATACCTATGTTATATTTTAATTAATCTTATTATAATTGACATTGAAGTACTGTTATCATGGTAACATCACTCTAATGTTAAAGAATTGCATGTTTTAAATTTTGATTATTGTTCTATATTTTTGTTCTGTATTGTGCATACACTGACAATGACTTCTTTAAGTTGAAAGCACTCTAGTTATAAATGTGTTTTACAATCAAACAACTATTCTCTACCTATTTTGAGCTAATCTGTATCTTTTATGTTGTAAATTACAGGTAGATTATACCTAAGTTATTTGAATTTTACAGGTTTTGATTAAAAAATAACTTTTTTTATATTATAAACTTTTCTTAATAGAATATATTTTTAATTTTTCTATTGAGCAAATTTTGAAGTAAACTGGATAGATAACAGTTAGGAGAAACAATATGAGTATATAGATATCAATTAAATCCACCTCTCTGTTTTTTCCAAAAAAAATTAATACACTCATCAAAATTAATATCTCACTTTGTGTTGGTGATATATTCTTGAAAAATGCAATGCATATTGAAAAGATTCAAATCAAAATAAGATTTTCTATAAGAAACCATTAAAATATGGAAGAGAGTGAACTGGCACATCTATTCTCAACAAATAGAAAATACACAAGTGGCATCATCTGCAGTATACTTACTTCATACTGAGAGTGATAACTAAATGATAAACTGTGCCAATACTAAAAGAAAAGATTTAACGACGCATATGTCTCTTCACTAGCCACTATGTTGATGATATAAAGCAGAGTCAAATAATTTAGCATTATAGATTTGATAAATTAAATGTTGGCTGGATGATTGTGTGATAAAGCAGTTGTATATCATCTTGCAGGACCAGGTTAAAATCCTGGTCACATGCCTTCCATTTTCAGAAGGGTTCAAGCCTAATCCATTGAAGCCCGTCACCATCATGAATGATGGGCTTCAATCAATCAGCTAACATCATTATGGATGTTGGCCAGCCTGTTGTGGGATTTAAAAGTGATTATTGGCAGATATATTATGTCATGTATGATATGGTAGTTTATATGAAACTAACTGGAAAAATTAAATAAGAAAGCAATATGATTAGAAAAGAATACACAATTTTTAGTTATATTATAACAACTGTTATAACATCTGTTGTTTTGCAAAATTTTCATTATACTATATTGTGTTGTATTTGATTACACTAACAATCATAAGATAATGTTATGAATACGATTTTATCAGTTTAATAATGATGATGAATATCAAAGCAAATGGATTTTGTTTGTATTTACATATTGCAGCACACAAGTACTTATGCAGAAATATACTGAGAACAGTAACTGAACACACAAAGAACTGTTATGCTACCAAAGGGAAAAATGATTCCCAAATAATGCAAATGCAGAATTAATCACTATCAGCAATATGGCAAGAAAATAAAAGTTTTCCTGCCATAGTGCTGATAGTGATTAGTTCTGAGTCATTTTGCAGTGTAGTGAGTTGTAATTCTGTAAAAATGCAGAAATTTATAACAAAATGGAATAATGTCTTAATTCTTTTATGATGCAACTTTGAAAAAAATGCAAACCAAATTGACAAAGTGAGGTCTGGATGTACACACACTACAGCACTTAAGCAGGAACAATTTTTTATTTTTTTTTTAATTGTTTTGCTTAAGTGCTGTAGTGTGTGTTTTACTTTTATGTAGATATTTCAAATATTTAAATTATTTTATGTTTATATACAAGTCAAAACAGCACTACTAGCAAGCACAAACAAATTTATTAATAAATTTGTTTGTGCTTGCTAGTAGTGCTGTTTTGACTTGTATATAGTTCAAAGCAAGTAATTTTCTCTAAATTATTATATTTTATGTTTAGTTTTATCCTAATTACAGCATGAGATCAATCATTATATTGATAACAAATTATTCTATTTTGATTCTTTAATTAATCAAAATAGCAAACAGTGTCCAAAGGGCATTGGCATCCTTGTTCACCTGACCTCAGTATATGTAACTTTTATTTGTGGTGAACTTTAAAAGCAGTGTATAAAAATAATTCATGCACACTAGATGAATTGAAGGGTGAATATTTTCAGCACTTGTGACATGACAAAACTGTTTTAACCATAATATTGATATTCCTTGTAATAATGAACAGCAATGTTATACATTTCATTCATTTGTTCTTCACTGTTCCAGCCCATGTTACTTTTACCTGGGATAATCCATATATTTAGAACACTTAGAAAATATAAATATTGGTGATTTAGCTTCCCTTTTAGGATGTAATTTCTTTCAAACAAATTCAGTGGCCCCTTTATAACATCTCCAAATTTCAACTTTTAAAGTCATAGGGGAAATACTCAAATTCATGCAAGCATGAATACATACATATATGGCCATAAATATTTTATATATAGGAATCCCTTGATTAGTGCACAAAAAAATTTGAGACTATCCCTTAATATATGCGGTGCCAAATTTGATTAGTGCACTTCAACAAGTGCAATCTTTTTTTTTTTGCAAACCTTCTGAAACGTTGGCAACTGAATCTCGAGGATTGTAATCTACATGATTAGAGCACTGGAATAAATTTATTTATTTATTTTTTTATAATTCTGTTAATATTATGACTTTCGTCATGTAATTGTTATATATTAAATTAAGTAATTTTATTTATTAATAAATTTAGTGTAAATAGCAACTACCTAATAATAGCCATTACAATATTATATTGCCTTCAGTTCCTCTCCAGTACTTGATGTCTACAGATGTACAAAATTATTTTTTATAAAATTTATGCAGTTTTGTAAAAAATAAATTTTAATTCTTACTATAAATTTTTAAATACATATAAATATTCCTGAATGATTTAAATTACATATAATGCAATATAGATATGTTTTGAGAGAGGAAAAAAATACATGTTTATAATTTTGATATTTTCCAGGATTCATTATAATTATTCTCATTGGTTTTTTCATTTGATTAGTGCAGTTTTGATATATTATAATTCAATTTTTTTGTACAATTGATATAAAGTTATTTTATTAATTTTCTTTAATAAAATAACTATCAATGGTGAATCAAGTGACTGTTGGATCTTGTGGCCACCACAGGCCCTGAGCTCAACAGGGGACTTGTGCTACAGTCAGTATTCTGATTGATTCTGTGACTGCTTGTGATCATGTCATGTGTAACTTTAATTAATGCCTGTTCTATAATTAGGTGAACTTATGTAATTGCCTAGGTGCACTGTAAATTGGGAGAGAAATTTTATTAATAAAATTGAAAAATAAAATGTAATCTTGGAAAAAATTTAAAAAAAAATCTTGTTTAATTTTAATAATAATGATATATAAATATGAATATTGTGATTTTTATTTGTTAGAATAACTAGAAAGTAGTGTTTAATTAGACCCACATTAGCTATATACAGTAAAACCTCTCTATGTTGGACACATTTGGTTCCTTCATATGTGTTCAACTTAGAGGGGTGTCCAATATAGAGAGATTCATAAAATAAAAATTTTTTCTAAACATACTAAACACTAAATGGTACTTGTCTTTTATATTGGCCCCAGCGAGAAAGCAATCTAACGTGATCGCGTCCAGTCGCGTCACGGCCAAGATTGTACAGATCACGTGGTTACTAATAATGGTAACATTTCTTCAGCTTTTCTTGTCTAAAATTTTTAATTAACGAAAAACTGTTATATTTAATATGATTACTATTTTCAATCTGCCATCAACAGAAGAAGTCTAAAATTCAAACAAGGCAAAATTCTGCATTTCACAGAATCCAAGATTTTTACAGATAAGAATCAATAAAACGTGCCTACCTTGGTCACATCCAGTCACGTCGTGGCCGAGATAGTTTTAGAATGAATCTTTAACATATTGTTGATTCATATTTTATACATCAGTTGATGGGTGGCTAATTTTCAATTCTCTAATGTATAGTTTATTTGGAATGAATCTTTAACACAACAGAATTTCGCTGCCCAAGAACTAATGTATAAAATACGAATCGACAATTCCGTTATGTTAAAGATTCACTCCAAAAAACTATACATTAGAGAATTGAAGATTCGCCACCCACCGATTGATGTATAAAATACGAATGACAATTCCTTTATGTTAAAGAATCATGTGATCTAAAACTATCTCGGCCACAAAGTGACTGGACACGATCACGTTAGAACGCTTTCTAGCCGGGGCCAATATAAAAGACAAGTACCCACTAAATTTTCATGGTAACACAAATCTTTATTCAAATCAAACTTAAAATTTTTATTTTAAATGGAACTCAAAAATGTCAAATATACACTGCAGCTGTCAGCACTTTCAACATAGGAACTACTTATTTAAAAAGAAATCTATAAATAGAATTAGCCTTTTTTTTTATTTAACTTACACTTCATCCACAGATTTCCAGTTTTTTTCTTACATGAAATAGAGTTTCAAAGAACTCTGGTTCATTATTAGAATATGCATATGGTTCAAATTCCTTTACAAATTCCAAAACTTTTCATGAGTAAGCAGTTCCTCAAGAATTGTAGTTTCATGATTATCTTGTTCTTTTCTGATAAAGTCTCTGCATGAATTGAGCTGGATATAATCTTTTTAATCAAATCAATTTGGCTGTACAATTTTCATCTGTATGATTAACAAGATGATGTCAAAATTTGAAAAATCTTCAGTTGAAATTTCATGATGATAGTTCTCAGGAAGGTCATTCAATTCTTCTCCTTGATAAAATTATTGACCATTTACATTCTTTCCTCAATGAAATCTATAGAGAACCCTGCTTTTTTTTAAAAATTTCTGAATAATTAATTATGAAACTTCCTGCCATGCAACATAAATCCATCCCACTGCATCTAGGATAGTAACATTTCATGTGAAATCTACTTTTAATATAAGATCAGTTTTGTTTAATTTTCTTTTAACTGCTTTTTAATACCACTCAAAGGAAAGCTTAGTTGCAGTGACAGAAGAAATAGCACACAATTCTCAAAGAATGAAAGATTACTAGCCTAATTATAGCCCAAATATTTTTGATGATAAAGTACTGTAATAAAATATTTGGGCCATAAATTTAGCTAGTTTTTGTTTGATTTTCTTAATGCCCAATGTTTGTATTTATAGTAACAACTAAACCAGGGGTGGGCAATTATTTTCTGCCGAGGGCCGGATTAGCAATCTTCAGAATGCAGCGTTGAAGAGAACAGAAAACAGTTTGTGTTTATACAGAAAAATATTTATTTTCACACTCAAGATTTGATTACAAAGTCATCTTCAGGTGAACTAACTTAAGGAAATCTAAGATAGTCTTACCTTAATATAACATTAGTATCAAATCTTGGACTGTGAAAATAAACATTTCTCTGTGAAAACACAAACTATTTCTGGTCAATCTTAATATGATATTATAGTCAAATCCTGGGCTGTGAAAATAAATATTTCTCTATGTAAACACAAATTATTTGTTTTCCCATGATAAATAGTTTCCATAAAGTAACTGCCGATAGGGGATCAACCACATTTGATCAGTTTGTTTGCGGCTGACGATTGTGATGTATGTTAATACATATTGTGATATACATAAAATCTCAATGTATACTATAAATTTGGTTAAATAAAGTTTGCATTAATTACATTGTTATATTTTGAGAAAACCTAATGTAACAGAAATTCCAGTCAAATGATAACCGTAGTGACTTTTGTTTAGCTCTCAGGTCAAGATATGCACTAGTCATGAAATTCCGGTCAATCTCCATTTACGAAATTTTATTTACTTATTTTTTGCTCCAACCTTTCACAAATAATGTTTCGAAACTTCTGAAAGATTGTGCTGGGTCCATGAATCCCGTTTGCCCCACCTTCTCTACAGCTTTTATTAATATTTACTGTTATAACCATTATTGCAGATGATCAATGAAAATTAAATAAAAAAGATTATTTCAGGAATTCTCAGGAAATACGATTTCCCATTCTCGATTCCCGAAGGTTCCAAAATGTCGGGAATTTGGAAAGACTAATGACAATGCTATTAATCATTTCTGAAAAATTCTGAAGAAGAGAGAAAAGCAATCGACATTGGACAGATTCCTTAATGGAAAATAAACATAATAGATTAAAATGCAAGACTATGTATGTTATATTAGAAAATAAACATATAGATGAAAATGCAAGACTATGTATGTATATATTAGATTATTACATATAAATAAACATAGTAAGAAATTATATAATTTTTTATTTCTATTACATATAAATAAACGTAGTAAGAAATTATATAATTTTTTATTTATTTTTTGGTCCCCAGAATGAATTAATCAAATTTCCATAAAAACCTATGGTAAATCGATGATCAGTTAATGAACAATTCAGATAACGAACATTATCTTAGAATGGATTATGTTCGTTATCCGATCACCCACTGTATTAACCTAAAATTATCATCAAGAATTCTTTCTAAACTATACTAGAGGTGGCCAAATATCATTTCTAGTATAATTCCTCTTAGAAAGAATCAGCATTTGATATCATGTTTATGAATTGCAATAAGTTCTTATGAGCCACAATAAGAAAAACTTGCTGCAAATATGCAATGACAAGTTTCAGGATCACTTTGAAATAAATATTTATTATGATTCACTTATGATTATATTTTATATATTGATTTGATAAATTCCTTAGTTTTTATGTTATTTATACACACTTCTACTTGTTCTACTTATATGCATCATTTCTACAAAATATATTTAAACTAACATTTCTATATTGCTATTTAAAAAATTTTGTATAAATAAAATTACTATATATTCAGTTTAAATTTTTTTATTTGTTTTTATTATCCACTTTTGATAATTAATAATGATGGGTAGACTATTGTTATTAATTTCAGTAGTATGTTGACCTCAGAGCCTAGAAGTAGTCTATATCAATTCCAGAAGTAATAAGTTAATTAATTAAAAGACACACAACAAATTACAACAATCTATGCATTTTGGTCTCTTGAAATAGTCAAAGATTTCTCATAAGATGATTTTCCCAGTGATTTGTCATTTTATTTTCACCCATTTCATAAATATAAATCCTATAATATATATTTTCACCCATAATATATTTATGGATTTATTGTATTCATTATTAATAAATCCATGGAATATTTATATTATTTGTGTTTCTACATACTTATTTTCTTCTTGTTTTTCATTATTTCATCTGAAATTATTAATAGTTAAGAATTGAACAACCTAAAGAATGGCTTGTGATTAGGCTTATTTGGCATATTAAAAAAGACTGGAACATAAATGCTCTTTATGGCAAAATTATATTTTAGCTGCCAAACAATAAAATCTTTGGAATAAAAAAAAATCGACATCTGTTTTAACTGTTGAATGAATATTTGTTGCATCCATTATTTTTTCCCTGATGTTAATCTCCTTTTTTCTCTGGACCTCAGATACCTCTTATCTATATGCCACCTATTTAAAACACTGGAATAAAAATTGCTTCTGATATCAGAAACCAACACAAGAGGCCCATATAGCATTTGGGATCTCATATCAGTTTGGTGCCGTTTGATCCAGATAATCCTTGTGCTAATATCTTTGTGCTTACAAAACCAAACTAAAATCTACAATTCATAAAAGCAATATATAATCATATTTTTAATAATTTCTACAGCCAATATGACATTACTAAGAAAATAATTTTCTCCTGCATATTAATTAAAACTTTTATCAAGAGACCCGGTCGGGTCTCTCGCTAATTTCAGCGAAAGAAACGACAGCGTGTCTCTATACAGGAATGATGATAGTTCCACGCAATCTATATTGTTTTTTTACGGTAAACTTGAACTTTAAAATTAAACTTTCATATTATCCAAAATAACATTTTTCTTATCTTTCACAAGAGTGTAAGAACATACGCGCTTATGCGTAATAAAAGAGTAATCATTATTTTCTTTTACGGATTTGAAAGATCACCTGGTTGTAAGATTAAGAGTCAGTGTACGAGTCAGTGTACATAGTAACAAGATAAATTGCCAACTGCCTAACTTGAGATTCATTATTTTGATATTTGCACCACCTTTATTTTATTCACATATTGTTTTTCATAGTTATATTAAAAATAAAAGGCATTTCTTTTTGTTATATATATTTATGTAAAATAAAATAACTTTCTAATAATTATCGTAATTATCAGCAAACGGCAGCTATTACCAAAGCGCCACCTAGTAAGTATATATGGATGGAAATGTATTAAAAATGACAAAATAACTACAGTACTCAAAGCGCCACCTAGTAAGTATTTATGAATGGAAATGTATTAATAATGACAAAATAACTACAGTACAATGGCCAAAATATGCAAAAAAATGTGTATATTCTATTCTTACAGAAACAAATATAGTCATTTTAATTGTTGTAGTCAGGTGGCCGGATGGCTGAGTGGTAATGCGTTGGCGTGCAATGCTGGAGGACCCGGGTTCGCGTCCTGGGTCTACTCCCGGATTTTTTCGGGGTACTGGGCCCGGCCCGGTGATTCCCATCCTTTGCCATCCGGCCTCGCCACGGGTGTGGATGCAGCCTGTGGTTGGAATCACCTCACCCCCTTAGCAATCTCCCTGATTGGAAAGGGGGCGTAAAATAAGCAAAATTAAAAAAAAATTACAATAATCGAGATATTCCAGTATTAGTATTAATATATAAACCTTTCAAAAGCCAAACTGATTAACTCTATTTTTTGTAAATTTCTCAATTTTAGTATCAGAGTACTTGATTACTGCAAACATGTGCTTGAGTACTAAAGTTGAAAAATTTATTAAAAAATAGAGTTAATTAGTTTTGGCTTCTGAGATATATCATATAATAAAGAAGCTAAAAAAGTTATCATAATTAATAATTTGGTACATTAAGGATTTATATGGATTGAAAATGGCTCTTATAAAAATGAAGTAAATTCTCACCAATTCATAACTGTAATCCTTAAATGGGAGATTATTGAGAACATCTTCACATTTCATCAATTTAGAAAAATATTTTCTTCTGACTATAACTCCTCTCTCATAATTATCAAGATCAATTTCCAATTTGTATGGAGATAGATATTTATTTTCAAGCAACATTAACAGTTCTTCATCAGTCAAATTTTGAATCTAAAAAAGAAAATACGATGATCTTTTTAATTTCTAAGTGAATTATTGTTATATTTTAATATATTAATAATCTATATTTTTTTAATTACTGTCATAAGAAAATATTTATTATAACCAGTGCTTTATTATAAAAAATATTAAACAATAAGCATGCATGCATATAAATATGTGACAAACACAATTGGGTGCAATGTAATATGATGTACTCAATTATATTTTTGTCATCTGTGTCAAAAAAATTCAATAGATAATATCTTATTGATGTAACATTATTTTGGAAACATCCATGGATATACCTTAAACAATATGACATCAACAAGATATTCCTTATCATCATTTTCCAATTAAAACTTTGACAAATTTAAAATAATTCAATAGGCAAATTTGACTTTTGCCCAATTTACTAAGAAAGTATTAGCAAACTTTTTATTTTCTAAAAAAATGTTAAAAATAGGACTGATTAAAAGATATAGAAGTGCCAGCTTGATAAGCATATTTTTGATGTGTTGTTCATAGATTTAAAGTTTAAGGAAGTATACAAAACTTCTTCAAATAAAACAGTATGGTATAATTTAAAGAAAATAAAACTCTTAATAATATACAGTAAAACTCAGTTATAATGATCATCATCAAACTGAGTAGAACTGTTTGCTATAATCATTATTTAAGAACAAAAATGCAAGCACGCATATGAATAATTTTGTATAAACATTGCCATATGTTAATGCAATATTTATCTTGTTTCATTTTCCCTTTGTTGTTATAACTATTAATTACTAATGCAGTTATTGCTACATTTAAATAAGAGAGGCAATAAGGAAATGAAAAATTATAATTTTGAATAATGTATATATTATGGTAAAAGTGATAAATTTATTTCAAATAATACGAATTTATCACTTTTACCGGTGATTATGCATACTCGCCGGTTCATACTGGTAAATATGATAAATTGTGCTTAGTTAATCAAATTTACTGGATATTATGCATAATTGCCAGTCTAGGATGGTAAATTTGATTAATAATGCAGTCTCATTGAGTAAAGAAGTAGTTGGCTGCATTCATCATCATTTATGTTTTAAGTTCAGCTTTAAGCAGTCAAAGAAAATAAGATCTCACCTTGGATCTCAATTCAAGAAATAATTATAAATGAAGGTGCAGAAATTAGAGTTGATATCCGAATAAAGATGTCTATAAAACTCGAACATGATAGGCCTGATATATTTGTATATGACAAAAAAAGAAAGATTATATGTCTAATTGAGATCAAAATCACAAATCAAGATTTGTATAACAATTGAAAATGAAAAAATAAGGAAATATGAATGAATGGCAAATGAACCAAGCATAACAAAAACAAACATGTAGCACTATTTAGCAGAGTAAACAAGAATTAAACGGTAACGTTTTTGATCTGTTCTAGGACCATCTTCAGCTGTTAGACTTTAAAACCACGGATAAACAAACATGCGTCACGTGATATGAGTGTTAAGCCACTTCCAGGCAGAGAAAAGCACTTCCAGTTCCTGCGTGTTGACGATAATTTCCGATTTTTCTCGGTGTTGAATTTGTTGCTCTACAAATTGATGAGCCAGCCTGTGATGAGCTCTATAAGTAGCAGCCGCCAGATAAAAATATCTCATAAGGATATGGTGGCTTAACTAACCTAACAGAATGTCAGGCTTAGGTCTTGCACGTTCATGGAGATATCGGCAAGAATGGGAGAACAGTAGTTTTTCCCAATTAAAATGAACTTGGAGACAACTTAAAACAAATCAAATATTTATTAAAGAACATAAGGAAGAGATTTTACAACATTTTGATCTTAGAATGCACCCATACCAGGATGAGGTCAATAGGCTTGATATCTCTACCACGACAATGCTATTAATCATTTCTGAAAAATCCTGAAAAAGAGAGAAAAGCAATCACCATTTGCACGTTCATGGAGATATCGGCAAGAATGGGAGAACAGTAGTTTTTCCCAATTAAAATGAACTTGGAGACAACTAAAGAAAAGTAGTTTTCCCGATTAAAATGAACTCGGAGACAATGTAAAAGGAAGAAAGTAATTTTTCCCGATTAAAATGAACTCGGAGACAACGTAAAACAAATATTTTTCCCAATTAAAATGAATTTGGAGACAATGTAAAACAAATCAAAGTATTTATTAAAGAACATAAGGAAGAGATTTTACAACATTTTGATCTTAGAATGCACCCATACCAGGATGAGGTCAATAAGCTTGATATCTCTACCACGACAATGCTATTAATCATTTCTGAAAAATCCTGAAAAAGAGAGAAAAGCAATCACCATTGGACAGATTCTTTAACGGAAAATAAGCATAACAGATTAAAATGCAAGACTATGTATGAATATATTATGGTTATTACATATAAATAAATGTAGTAAGAAATTATATAACTTTTTATTTATTTATATTTGGTCTCTAGAACGAATTAATCAAATTCCCATAAAAACATATGGTAAATCAATGATCAGTTAACAAACAATTCAGATAACGAACATTATCTTAGAACAGATTATGTTTGTTAGCCAATCACCCACTGCAATTAAATTATTATTTAAACAACAAAAAGTGGGAAATTCATAATATTTAACAAATTTATGAACTACATTTTGGAAATTAAACGAAAATAATTTTAAAAGTAATATATTCAGCAATATTTATCAAACTTACCAAATTCGTTTGGGAATTATACATAGTCGCTGGTAAAAGTGAGAAATTCTGGTATATTTATCAAATTTACAAATTTCACTTGGGAATTATGTAAAATCGATGGTAAAAGTGAGAAATTGAATTAAATTTATCAAACTTAACAAGATGATTGGTGATTATGCATAATAACCAGCGATTATGCATGATTACCACTTAATAATTTTTACCGTAACATATATAACGTGAAAAACTCATAAAACATGCTTAACAAAATCAGAATTAAAATAAATTTATCTGTAATCACAAAAAAAAAGTACTTTTCAATCTTCTGGTCCCTCTTTAGTAATAGATAGAATTCAAAATAAAGAAAATAACATAAATAAAAATTTAACCCAAAAAAACACGCAGAAATAACTTGCTTAATACTATAGTCACATCAATACAGCCCTTTAGCAAGTAAAAGTTTTTATTTTGGCTTTTACTTGCTAATGGGCTGTATTGATGTGACTATAATTTAACCCAATAAGGCCCGTGACATATTTCAAGATAAATCTAATTAATATGCAAAAATCTCACTTAATTTTCATCAAAATCTTAAATCTTTTGAAATTTTTATGTTATTACGTGTTTTATTCTCATTTTAATGATGTAAAAATTTTTTTGAATTTTATTTCTTTCACAAATATCAAAAACAAGCGCAAAGAGCAGGATAATCGATAAAAACAGACTTTAGATTTTTCTTTTTTAACTAAAAATAAATTTATTGTAGCGCTTTCGACCTACTGGGTCCTCTTCAGCAAAACATAAAACCAATATAAATGTTAAAATAATAGTTTTAGAATACATTTCAAAACAAATAAAATTCGAACAAAGACGATCACGAAATATTAACAGTTTAAAATATGTACGTGAACCTGAAGTTTTTAAATACATTATAACTATAAAAATATAAAATAAAATTCAAATAATAAATAATTTTATATAAAGATTGCAAAGTTGCTAGTAGAATGAATGCAATACTAATAATTATAACTAAGCCTAACGGTTAGTGACTCTGCAAATGCCAGAGTTCTGCCTGAGCTCAGGTCTTTTTTCTAAGTTCTAACTTAAATCTAATTAAATTCAACACACTAACAACAACTAACGTCTACCCGGCAAAACAAAACCAGAAACTTATAACTAGATGTAACGAATAAGTGTTAGATTGAAAATGACAAAAATCGAAGTTAGAACTTATACTAATCAATTGAAGAAATTCTCAAAACAAGTTAGATAATAAAACTATAAATTTATTAGACTCAAACACTTACAAAAGTGTTAATTAAAGCTTTATTAAAACGAAATAAAGCACAAATTAAATAAACAACAAAACTTGTTTAATCCAATTCAAATATCAACAATCAATTATCCACTAAAGGAAAGAACCTTAACTACTACTTAAATCTACTACCTCCACCTCTGATACAAACTTCCTACAATCGTCGATCTTTACAAGAAACTCAACTGTCACTTTCACCAATTTTATGTCAGATACAACACCTCGTTTTCTTGTCGTTTTCATAGGCTTTTTATATCCGAGTGACATACAGTCCCCGAGAAAATTTAAAAAAAAAAAAAATTTTAAAATGTAAAAATGGTATTGTTCGATATTCTATGTATGTATATTTAAACAAAGTATTCCATAATCAATTAGAACGATAGAATATGTTAAGTTAAGTAACGTTTCTACTGATGTTGGACTATAACCTAGTCCAAAAACGTTTTAGATTAATAAAAAGTGTTTGTGCCTTGCAAACTAGAGCTTTTTACTGTGTTTAAGATATCACATGAATACAACCAGTCATAAATTTTAGAGAGTTTTAAAAACAGTTGGTCCAAATTAGCATAGATGGCATTTAAGGTTGGTCATCAGTGTGTTAATAGAACCTTGAAAGTATTAATTAACAAATAAAAAATCAATATATAATTTCTGACATCATGTGATATTTTTAAAACAAGATTCTTCTTTTAAACTGCTTAAAACTCTTACATTAACCATATGACAAATTCAGCATTAGTATGCAGTAGAGAAAAAACATTTATTTCACATAACATCGAAAACGTTTTCGGCTTTACGCCATTCTCAAGCAACATTTCAAATCATAACAGAATACAACAACGAAACATATAAGCGTTACCATGGTTACAATAGTAGTCTTCTAGGAGGCATTTCTTAGCTTGCCTGCTTCATAGAGAGTTTTAACATTCCAGTTACCTATCTTTAGAAAAGACACCATTTTGAGCCCAGGGATTCTTCATATTTGTTTCCCATTTAAGGGATTTCAAGAATGCCAAGCTATTTTGGTGGATTTGCTCATGATGGTGATAGTTCTGGAGAAGAGTAGAACAGTGGTTTCTTTATTTTTTTTCCTATTTCTCAGTATTACAAATGTACACAATATAACTATATTTTCATTTGTAGGTATCTGAATGCTAACATTTCTATCTTCATTTGATTTCAACCCTGCATCAGTACTTGCAATACTGCTTCCCATTGCAGAGATTTGAAATGGATTTACTTTCTCCTTTTGCTCACTTATTCTAAAAAGGATCTCTGTCAGTACTGAAAGTTGAAACCAGCTGAGTTCATGTTATTTAGAGAGGCTGGCTCCTCTGAATCTTCTCCATCATTAGTGGGAAAAGGCTTTTTGTTCTGCTGATTGATCCATTGGTCTTGACAGAAGTGTATTAGCATCCAACTGAGAGTGTATATTCTCTTATTGAAGATCCAAGGGAATATAATGAAAACATAAACTTGACTTGCTCTTCATAAATACAATAAAAAAATATATAAAGTAGGTATATTGTATCCTCTTTATGATAGTAACTCATCCTTTAATACCAGCTGAATGCGCCATATTTCTAAAAATATTGATATTTAAATAAATTCAAAAATATTAAATTATTGAGGACTCACAAATAAGATTGGGATTGTGTAGGTCCCTGGTTCTGAACTTGAGGCACATGCCCCAAAGGGGGACAATTTGATTTTTAAGAGGGCGATTTGAGAATGAGTTATTAACAGTGAATATTTTGCATTTCTTATGGTTCTAAGAGCCCCATATAAAGTATATAAATATATATTGTGACATACATTTTTTAAATTAAAATCAGAATTACATGGCAGTCAGCTGACAATGAAAGGGGAAAGTTGAGGAGTGATGAGGGATATAAAGCTTTAGATAATCTTTACTCCTTACCTCTCCATTTTCACCAGCTGACTGCACTGTACATTCTGATTAAGATAAGTCTGGCGATTTTAGAAGAAAGTAAAAAAATATTTAGTGTGCGCACACAGTTATTATTGTTGAAGGGCCTTGATACATAAATGTACTGTATGTACTTATATTATAAATTGTATTGTTAAATTTGGCTACTAGCACTTTCAAGCAGACCAAGTCACTTCAAGTAGACCAAAAAAATTTATTTATTCAGAGAAGTGCTTTCAGCTTATGCACCATCATCAACTCATACATAACATTCTGACAGTTTTGGAACAAAGAACATTGATTCTGGAACGATAACGTACAATTCTATTCTGTAGTAGTTTAAATTTAAAACATAGAAGAATATCTACGTAGAATACTGAAGAGGGTCTCCTAGAAAGGCCAAAAACGTTTTATAAAGAAAATTTGGATCCTGTAGTAGAGCTGTAAGTAAAATATAGTTAATTTTAAAGAAAGACGGGAGTACTAATACTAGTATTTAAAACTTTCTTTTAACATGAGTTACACATGTTCATAAGATTTGTGTTATACGGGAGGACTTTACATAAAAATATAAGTGAAATTAAAGATATAATATAATACGAAAAAAATAAATAAAAAATAAATTGTTGAAAATAATTAAAAACAATAAATCTTCTGCTGTCTGCACAGTCTTTTTAGAATTTATTACATGTTTATTTTTCAGTGAGTGTTCCCATTCAGGGCATATCTCCATGGTTTTTCTAAGCTGTCTACTTGTCTGTCATTAAGAACTATCACATTAGCCTTACCTTTATAAATCTGTATTCCTTCTACTATGAATAATTCATGTGTGTTAACAACTTGTTTTGTCACCTTGCTTTCTTCCCATTTTATTTTCACATTTCCTTCGTATGCTCTCTTGGCTAAGGCTGTGGTGAAACTTGCATTTTTTACATCCCTTTGGTGTTTGGATATTCCTTCCTTCAGATTTCTGCAAGTTGCACCTATGTAAAGTTCTGTGTCATCATCTAGGTTCTGCAACGGAATGCTGTATACTCCTGTCCTTTCGGCTTGACTGTAATTGTCTTTAACATTTCTTAATAAGTTAAAGATTGTTGGCGGCCTCTTATACGCGGGCTTTTTGTTTCCTTTCTTCAAAATCTTTTTTACAGTTTTAAAACCTCTTAATTCATGTGGTATTATGGCGTATTCGTTTGTTTGTTCGTTGAGTTGCTCATCAGTTTTGCCATCTATTTCTTCTAAATTTTGTTGTATATTGTTATTTCTCTTTTTTTTTTTTTTTCTTCTTTGAGCCCTTATTTTTACTTTTTTTTTTTTTTTTTTTTTTTTTTTTTTTTCTTCTTCTTTGAGCCCTTTTGCTATTTTATTTACCAGACTTTTGTTATATCCATGCTTTTTTGCTAGAGTTTTAATTAGATGCATTTCCTTTCTAATTGATTCATGATCACTACAATGAGTGAACGCTCTTGATATCAATGATCTTATGGCCGCTTTTTTATGTTGCCATTTATTACTGGACCACTCTGGTATTATTATTGTTGTACTATTCGGTTTTCTGTAAACCTGAGTCATGAAGAAAACCCGTTTATTTTCATGTCTATATCTAGGAAATGCACACTTTGTTACATTGCTCCAATTTTAGTTTAAGCCCATAGTTTGGGAGGGTGAACCTTTCAGCTAGGAATTTCGTCTTTTCATGACTGTCCCAAATAACAAACAAATCATGATTTGTTTGTGAACCGTCATTTAAGTTGGAGTTTTACAAACCGTGAGCCACCATCGCCGCCGTCTGTGCCACAAAAAAGGCGATATGGACAAAATATCATTTAACTACTATACTACATTAGAGAAAATTCAGGTTTCTATATAACAAAGTTTCTATATATCAAAATTTTTCTAAGACACCTTCAATTTCGATATATGGAGGTCCGCCTGTATTTATATTCTGAAGATTATATTCACACACTACTAAAATAATAATATAATTTCAGCTCACTTGGGCTTAGTAGTGTGTGGAAATTATGAAGCAGCGTAATAGAGGTTACGTGAAGATTATATTTAAATATTTCATGATATTGTAAATTTGCTGATAAACTATAGTACTGTCTGTTCAATGTTAATGCAAATTGACTTTGCATAAATTCACTTATCTTTTTACCATGATTAGTGATGGAAGAATAGGTTTCCTGTTTTTACTTTTAATGTAAAACAAAATAAAATTGGCTTATTATAGTTCTATATGCTCAACTCATAGCATTCTTTTGTCACTGCAATTGTTATCTTCATTCAATATTATCCAAATAATCCTATTCCAGCCAAACTTCCATTAGCGGTTTTTTATTTTTGAATTAACTGCCAAATTATTAATTATTTTTTAATTTACGCTATGGTGCCACCATCTGTCAGATTAATAATTATTAATTTAAATTTAGGCTAAGGTAGTGTGAGGATCACGGAAATACGAATTATATTCGCGATTTATAAGAAAAATTTAATATATCAAACAAAGAAATTGTAAAAGAGAGAAAGCTAAAAACATCGAACAAAGAAACTGTAAACGGGAGGAAGAACGTTAAGATTGAAAAGAAAGCATTTACCGAGTTGCACTGCCCGGCGCGTAAGATTGAAAAGAAAACATTTAGTGAGTTGCACTGCCCGGCGTGAAACTTCGTTCCCAACATCGTAAATCTCGAAAACAAAAAGGGGATTACGTATCGTGGGCGAAGATCGTGCTTGTACAGGTGTCCAGGGACTATCGCAGTAGACCCCACCTGCAAAGGAAATAATAAACAATAGCCGGGAATGCATTGAAGCCCGGGAATTTCGGGTGAGATGTGATGTTTTGGTCCCGACTCGGGGATGTTATAAAAAGGGGATCGACCTCCCCATGGACAGAGAGATCCAGGGAGAGAGAGAGAACCCCATCGAGAGGGAGAACTGAGAAGAACGAGATTAGGAAAGAACATACTAATAGCTCTCACCTCCGCTGAGGTTTTACAACCACCATCCCATCCTCCAGCTACGCCACACCAACAGGGAGTCGGATCCCACTTGCAAGAAAGGTGTTTCCACCTGAGGCAGCAATTAACTGAGAAGACAGTGCTCCGTCTGAAGAAAACCCCCAGAAGCCACCGACCGGATGACAAGTATAAATAGGTCCTCGATTGGACGAAGATTTTCACTAGGAACTTTGAACTCTAGATATAATGTCATGTTATAAAATTGTGTTAAAGCAAGATCTACCAAGATCCCACTGTTATACAAGGTATTTATCCTCCCTTTATGGGATATATTGTAATTCTCTCTCTCTAGAATAAAGATCCAAGGTGTTAACCGTTCGAGTTGTTTATTGTTGTTTCCTTGAGCACCTCTCCATCCTTACTCACAACTTTAGCCCACATCATCATCCGCTAGGCAAACCCGCCTGTTTTGTCGGCATCGTTTCCAACGATCCCGACTGGTGTCACATCCTGACGTTGTCCACACAAGGCTAAGGCCTGTAAAATATTATATCACGCCCCCTGGCGTCCCACAAGATAACATATATGACCATTTGACACATTAAGCTGTTAGAGGTAAATCAGTTCTTCCATTTTTTTTGTACTACTTCGTTACACCAGGCCCATGCTCAGCTTACTAAATTTGGTTCTACAGTATTTATGGTATTATTTTCCGTCCTTTTATTCTTAAAAATTTCGAAAGCCTCTGCAAGTTTTGCCCTTATCAGGTCTTGTGTCATCTTTAGTAACTTTACATTGTTACATATAGCCTGAGCATCAAAGTTTAAAATCCTTTGTGCGAGCGAAGTACTCTCATGCCCTTTATCCACATCTGCTTTATGTTCTTTTATTCTTTTTTTGTATTGATCTAGCAATACACCCAATATATGCTTTGTCCCTGCCCGTGTCTTTATTTTTTATAGGGATTTGGTAAACTCTTGATTTTTTTAGTTGTTGTCAATGGTCCTTATCGTTTCTTAACACGTTGAATAATGTTTAAACTTTTATATGATACTAACCTCAAGGGAATTTATTCCAAATAAACCTAATTTTACTAGCCAAATTATATCCTTTGAAACATTAATAGTAATTTTAATGATTTGAAAGAATTTAAACTACTTTTAGCGCCATCTCGTAATTAGAATTATTATTATTTTATTAAATCAAGCAGTGGCGCCATCAATTAATTAATAATTAAACTAGAATTTTTAACTAATTTATCTGAAGAAATGAGTTTCAAGGGATATAATTTGGCTAATAAAATTAGGTTTAGTTGAATAATGTATTGTTTCTTCTGAAAGTTATTTTCTTTTTAGCCACTTTTTCAATTTTTCTTCTAAATTTTAAAAATACTGGATTAATTTCAACCAGATAAGGGATCCCATCAAGGTTTAGATTGTTTTCCTTACAATCCTTTATCTTTATTTTGCTTTTCTTCTGGTTCTCATTCCATATTTTCATTATAGCGCTTCGTTTATATCCATGAATTTCTGCCTGGTTAACAATCCAATTTAATTCTTCATCAATATTTTCTCTAGTGCTACAAAGTGTTGTCATTCTTCTTAACAAGGCTTTAAACGCAGCAATTTTTGTGTGCCAGGGATCTTTAGATGATTTCTCTATTAATAGCGGCACATAGGTATCTTTTCTGTAAATCTGAGTTTGGTATTCGCCCCTATTTCTATTTTAATGTCCAAATAATTTATATCCATACTATTCTGTCTAGTCTTTTTTTAGCACTAGTCCTACAATTTTATCATCAAACAGTTTTTCTAAATCCTGTTGATCCTGAGAGCTCTCTTTTATAATTATAATGTTGTCTATGTATCTTTTATATAGTCTAACAGTTGGTAATAATGCTGACAGAACTTGTATCTCTTTCTTTCTCACTATCAATTCTACTAACATTCCCACTAACAGGCTTTCTATTGGGACCCCTACAGTTTGTTCGTAATACTTACCGCCAAATTCAAAGTATGTGTTATGTAATAACAGATGACATTAGTCCCTTTCGGCCATATTCACCAACCGAGTCTCAAAACGAGTATCGCATGATGCGAGAATCAACTGATCTGAGCTGCGAGTCGGCATCAGAACGAACACCGTATTCACCACACTATTCTGATGCTAGCTCACGTGATCGCCGAATTAAGTCAGGACAGTTTGTAAGAGAGGATCTGACTGGACAAGAGAAATCACAAGGTTAATTTATTTATTCGACGTTGCAAACTTGAAGGGTACAATAATGCAGAGTCACAAGAAATTAATACATTAGAAGGAACAAAATTACAATAAAATATAAAATACATTAAATCATAAAACAAATTAATAATCCATAACATTTGATGTAGTAAATACAGTAATAAAATTTTTAGATTTTTATTACTGATCAATAATTAAAATTAATTGATTAATTATAAATAAAGTACCAATTTTAAAATTAAAATTAATTGTAGATAATCTGCTGAAAACTTCCAGTAGCATAAAAACTCAAAGCAATTAGTATCTGCTGAATCGGCGAGAGACAATTATTTCTATTGCTATAATAACGCAAAGCAATTAGTATCTGCTGAATCGACGAGAGAAAATTATTCCTATTGCTATCGAATTTCAGTTGCTGACCAAATCTATCAACAAGCGATAGGACAACATCTTTGCTAACTCTATATCTCATTCGAAAGTCAAAATCGTCTAACACAACTATGTCCTCATTTCAAACAGAGTAAATTTTATGTGGTCGTTGCCTTCTAAACAAGTTATGATGCTGTAACTCATGCATAAGACAAAGATCATCAAACACATCATAGTCGTCCATCTTGAAACGATGACTTAAGCCGCAGACAAAGGTGGCTTAAAACGCGTTTCATTTTCAGCGGCTTGAGTCACGATTTATACCATGGTAAAAACGAAAAATTGCATTGATCTCTGAAACTGGTTTTAAGATATTGTGGTGAATATGGCCGTTAGGGTGTTGGGATCAGTTTCATCCTCTGGTAAGTATTCAAGAAGCATCCTGTATAGCACTAAGCATGCTGGTTCCAATCTTATGTTTGGATACAGAGACTCGAAATCATATACTTCCATACTTTCTTCCAGAAGCAGTCCAATTTCATATAATGCATCTATAAATTGTTTGAATGAATCCAGTGCCCATTCATAGTTTTTCATACGGGCCCTACACCATTTTGCTAGTTCTTTTTCTAAACAGAAAGTTGATGCATTTCTTCTTTCGAAAACAGGGCGTATGCTAATCCTAAATCCTAAGTCATAAATCCTCATATTTGGCTCTGATAGTGCCATGGCTCTTGAATAAGTGTGAGGTCTTAACAGCATCCACAGGAAGCTGATCAGGAATGCTGGAAGTCCATCTGAATCACCTTCAGACCCATAATACTATAGGTGCCCCAAGGATGGAACATTTCATGCCCTCTTCTAAAATCTGGGTACCTGAAGGTCCAGGAGCACTTCTGGAATTGCAATTACTGCCAGTGAGCCCCAACCAGTTTATGTCCCTATGCAGAAGTAATCACCAAAACTATTGGTCATCCAGACTTGGAATTAGAATCTAAAATATTTTAAAAGATCCTTTTGTGAATCCCAGAAAGAGCTTTAAAATTGGCTGCTTTGATAGCCTTAGCCAAAGCAAGATTGATCATCATAATGATGCACTGTTCTTTTGTAACTTCTCTCCAGTTCTCAGTTTTAAGTTCCAGGTTATAAAACCTGAGACAAGCCAAAAGTTTGTTCATATCCTGTGTATGGACATCCACAGTGTGAAATGCCATTTGTACAGGCTTGGGAAGGGTCTTTGCAGGGTTTCTTAAGCAAATTCCCTTCCCAAGAGCACACCCATGCAAAGTTGGGTGAGCCACTGACAGGTGAACTGATCTATACAAGTATAAATGAATACACCATTGGCCAAGATATAGCCTCTGAGCATTGGCAGAGGTTTGTTTGAAGGAGTGCTATCTATTTTGTTCAGGATCTTTCCTTGTAGAAGATCGACTTCATCGGCCACTATCTTGGAGTCTGAGTAGCCCTCCTTAATAATGGCCATTTAAAGGAAAGTCAATGCTTCTGAGTATAACCCTGGCTGAGAACAGAGTCATTTTTGTGGGTCTACCTTCCCCAGAAGAGGAGGTAGAAACCACAGATCTGGGGCCCTAGTCTCGAGTTTATCGTGTTACAACGCATTCGTGTTAGGGCCCTAGTCTCGAGTTTATCGTGTTACAACGCATTCGTGTTAGCAGGTATCATGTGACACCACTCCCATGTTTAGACAGAATTGATAGGGAGTTAGCAGTAACACGTGACACCAACACGAATGCATTGTAACATGATAAACTCGAGACTAGGGCCCCTGGTCTGCTTATAAGCACCAGAGATATTGACAAGAAGATCAAACAAAGCTAGTTGAAAAGTGTGACTATTGCTGATAGCCACCGATACAAGCACCTTCCCTCCTAGCCTTTTTCCATTTTCTCTTCCGGACAAACTTGTCTGTCATCCGAAGTTTAGTAATGGAATCACCAACTCTGCAGTGGGGCAGAGAAGCAGTCCCGAGTATTTAAATTTTTGTCATCCATATGCCAAAAACAGATTGGAGTAAACAAAAATGGTCACCACCTGGTTATCCTCCAATATATGTGGAAGGTTGACTACAACAAGGTTTCATCTGGTGCCTTGAAGGGATCATTCAGAACATGGCATCTTTTATTACTCCAGTGCCACTCAATTCTCATCATGATGCCTTACATTATTAGTTTGGATAGAACCAGAGCTCCTTTAGCCAGGGGAGGAAGTTTAGATCGAGCACTTAGTCCATTACCCCTCCACAATGAGGACATGGATCTGGTAATTTTTGGAGGGGCACCAGATGTATGTTTAGTAACTATTGGATTATTTGGAAAGTAATTTCATTTTTTCCTACAAGTGGCATTAGTTGTACTTTTACCTGCCAATTTCATTCTAAACCACATTGTGTCATTATAAATAAGCATAAATAGTCATTATAAATTTTAACAGCTGACATTTCAAAGTATATTTATAAAAAAATTTATTTTTGATGGGGTTGTATCAAAAATGTTGTTTGTTTTTTTTGGTGTTGTATCAAAAATGGAAAACAAAACGAAGTATTTTCAGCATATTTTGCTTTTTTATTACCAAAAAGGCAAGAATGCTGTTCAAGCAAAAAAAAGTTATCTGAAGTGTATGGAGAAGATGTGTTAATAGAACGCTAGTGCCAAAATTGGTTTGCAAAATTTCGTTTTGACAATTTTGATATTAAAGCTGCACCACATGTTGGAAAGTCAATTGAAGCTGATGACAAAATAAAGCACTGGTTGAAGCAAATCACCGAATAACAACACAAGAAATTGCTACAAGACTGAATTCTTCAAATTCTACTGTTCATGACCATATTAAACGACTTGGTTTCATTTCAAAATTCGATATTTATGTTTCACACATTCTCAAAGAAAGAGATTTGCTCCATTGCATTAACATCTGTGATTTGCTGCTGAAACATGAAGAAAATGATCCCTTTCTGAAGCAAATCATAACTGGTGATGAAAAATAGATTGTTTACAATAAAGTTGAACGCAAGTGATCATGGAGTAGAAGAAATTAACAAAGTTGAATGCAAGCGATCATGGAGCAGAAGAAATGAACCAGCTTGTTGAATGCAAGTGAGCATGGAGTAGAAGAGATGAGCCAGTTCAAAGCACTTCAAAAGCAGATATTCATAAAAAAAAGTGAGGCTCTTTGTTTGGTGGGATTTTAAGGGAATTGTTTTTTGAGCTTCTACCAGAAAATTTCACAATTAATTCAGACGTGTACTGCCACCAATTGGACAAATTGAGTGATTCCATCAAATAGAAGGGGCCAGGTTGATTAACAGAAAAGGCGTAGTGTTTCCCCATGATAATGCCAGACTTCATACAAGTTTGATGAATTGCCAGAAGCTGTTACAACTTCGATGGGATGTGTTACTGCATCCACAATGTTTGCCAGATCTGACACCTTCCGATTATTATTTGTTCCGGTCTTTAAAGAATTATTTAGATGGAAAAAAAAATTTAGTTCAAAATACTCAGCCTCCCAAAAAAAATTTTTTTTGGGAGGCTGAGTATGGAAATGTCCCATTTCCATACTCAGCCTCCCAACTACCAATGATAAAATCTCTAGCTAAAAAAACGGAAACAGCATTGGCCTCGAAGAGAAACCCCACGATATATGAGCGATTTAAAAATAATAAAGACAGTACGGAAAACAAACATAAAACAGGAGTATATGTGATTCCGATGACAAATAGGGATAAAAATCAGAACAATACGTAGGGATGACCACAAGATCTTTGGAAAGGAGACTACAAGAACATGAGAGAGACATAAAAACAGCGAATAAGAATACAGTGCTAAGTAAAAAAGTTTATGAAGAAAATATTGAAGTGAAATGGGAAGAAGCTAGAGTAATAAAAACATGTAACTCTAAAAACGAGGCTATACTTAACAAAACCCTGGAGATAATAAAACGCTCACTAATGGAAAACATAATAAACGAATATCCCAGCAAAGAACTAGCTCTACCCTGGAGATACGCATTGAAAGAAAATATGTTTAAATAACACAAAGTTGATTAAATCGATTTGATAAAGTGAAAATAGATATAAAAAGATCAGTATAATGCTATTAAGACAATTAAATAAGTTAAATTATAGATCACCATGGACACGAGAAAGCAATAATATGTTTTTAAAAAGTTTTTTCTGTTAAGATTCAAAATTTGTTTGATTAGAATATTCTTCTTGTATCAGTAAGTTGAAAAAGTGTTAACTGAAGAGGGTCGAGTTAATTACGACCGAAAACGTTTTTAAATGAATAAAACATTATAGTTCTTTTAAACTTAAACTGCTACAAGTGCTTATTCTTTTGGGTAATGTAATAAACTTTAAAAATTTCCAAAAATTTAAATAAAAATTAAGTAAGATTTCACAATATTAATTTTTTACATATTAAATAGGTTTATTTTGAAATACCTTGCTGATGTCAAAGGTTTAAAGTCATATGTAATACATGTTTGTTTTAAAAACATCCAATTTTTGTTGAATATTAGACTATGGGTACAATCTATATGCCCTCTAAATTGTGCATGAAAAAAGTGATATGTATGTTTGTAACATATACTGGGAGAGTAATTTTTATTTCCTTTAATAACCCACATATTCAAAAAATGCCCTTTATCTTAAACAATTATTTTTTTAAAAGTAATGCCAAAAAAAACCTATATTTTTGTATCAATATAAATATTTGAATAATGTAAAAAAAATGACCAGGATTCCAAATATCAAGATCCTGATAACTATCAGTATTACTAGCACTATGGCTGGAAATTAATAAGTATATACACAAAAAGGATAAATAAACCACAAATTAAACAATTTTTTGTTTAATTTGTGGTTTATTTATGCTTTTTTTGTGTTTATACTTATTAATTTCCTGCTATAGTGCTAGTAATACTGATAGTTATCTCATTTCTGGCAGTGTAACTGTTTTTTCAATTGTACAGGGTCTTGCAGGTAAATCCGGAAATAATTAATGCAGGAATTTGCTCTATTTCCGGTTGGGCGGTAATTTGGCTATACTTGCATGTGACACGGCAGTGACCTTGGTAGAGACCAGGCATTCACAAAAGGCCGTCGTGTCATTAGCATGTGCAGAAAACGATCGGAGAGTGGCTATACTCGAGTCTCTTTGCACTGGAAAGTCGCTGCGGGAAATAATCGAGTGGTTTGGTTACAAGAAGATGCAGGTTTATGATCTAGCAAAGAGGTTCAGGGAGTCTGAGACGGAGGAAGTCATTCCTGCCCGGGTCAAACATCGATCATCATGGTCCTGAGAGTCGTGAGCAGCAAGGATGCCATCATGCCGCCACATATCTTCGAGGAGAGTCTGAGAGTGACTGCAGACACTTACATCGATGTGTTGGAGAGAGTTGTGAAGCCTTGGATGGACAACATTGCCGCTGGGAAGGATTACATCTTCCAGCAGGACTCAGCCCCAGCCCACAAGGCAAGGAAAACCCAGGCCTGGCTTTACAGCAATCACCCATACCATTGGTCATCCGAGTTGTGGCCTCCCTCAAGCACCGACTGCAATCCCCTCGACTACTATTTGTGGGGTGTTGTCAAATCAAAGGTCAACGAAACCCACCACAACAGCAAAGACTCCCTGAAAGCTTCCATTGTCGAGATCATGACCTCGTTACACCGAGAGGAGGTGAAGCGTGTATGTCAGAGTTTCCAAACCCACCTGGAAAAGGTTGTAGCAGCAGATGGTGGCTACATAGAGTAACTGCAATTGTAAATAATGTAAATATGTTTTTATCTAGTTTTCTTTATAATAAATTTATTTTTTCTTGCAATTTTGTCGTTTTTAATTACATCGCGATTTTTCTGGATTTACCTGCACGACCCTGTATATCAAGATCCTGATCTTTTTTTCCAATATGGTAAACTCTAGGTGAATAAATTAGAAAATTTTTAAAATTTTATAAGTCAATTATTTTATAAAAACAGACTATTTTAATACCTTAAAAATCTATTTAATATAAATTATTTTGATATATTAGTTATATTTCCATTTCCATTTATATTTATATGAAGAATGGTGAGATAAATATAAATTGATAGATATGGCTATAAAATAAATATGAATATGAATAAGAATATAGGAAATTTGAAATTCATGATGCAATATTTCTCATGATTTTAATTCCATTTTGTAATTTTATCTATGAAATTTTTCCTATTTCTCAAAACAATATTTTAATTACTATTATTCTTTATAGACAATCTCTAACTTATAACTATTTCAGCTTAGAACTACAGGTAGGTACGATAGCAATGAAATCTATTAATTCTATGATTAGTCAATGCAATTTAATGGGTTCAAGTCCCTGACCCAATGACAGGATATATGGAGTGTCCTTTTTTGTGTGTCTGATTTTTTAGTTTTATGTTCTTTATGATTATTAAGATAATGAATAAAGTCCTAATAAACATTAAAAGTGAGAAATCCATAAATTTTGGGCATTTTCTACTTCCAACAATTTTGACTTATGACAGCAGCAAGGTTCGATTTAAAAACCCATCATAAGTAGAGGATTATCTGCACTATATATAACACTTAATTTAATACACGCATTCTTAGAATTAGGAACATAATTTGTAAGTAAGTTTGTTTTTAACTCAGGTGATTTGTGATGCAGATACTATTGTTATTTTGCCTAAAAAAGTATTGATTTTATGTTTCACAAATGGTTTAATTAGAATTTCTTATTTCACAGATTTGAATAAAAAAATTCCAAATATAAAGTGAGAGATTTCTGGTGTAATCACTGTTTTTGTGATATAATAAGCTGACTAACCGTAAAATTTTACATAATATTAATTACTAGTGCATTTTGCTATCATATTAATTACAATTATTGATAAATTTTCAAATTTCATAAAATTTGAAAATTAAATTTTAAATATTTAGTAAGTACAAGTGTTAACAATTAAAGGAGCACCTGTATATTCAAATATTTTTCAAAACATGGTTAAGATGAACTCTGGTTTTTCAAAAATAAATCAATCCTGAAAACCGCTCATCAATCCAATTCTCATAAATTGAGAAATAAATTATTAGTGATTTAAATAGAAAAAAATTATAATGTATTTCTGAGCATTAAAAATGTCATTCATTTTTCACTGAAATATCCTGACATACAATTGATTTATATAAATGATAGCACTTTCTCTTTCCTAATACTCTTGTTAGGAGATAAATGATAGAAAAATTACATCAATAATTAGAATTAATTTTTACAATAACTAAGAAAGGCAGTTTTCCATAATAAATATATTTGATGAGATTGAAATAAACAACCACTCATAAAGTAAATTGACAAATTTTAACTATTCAGTAAAACGCAAGTTATCTCAGAATGGATTGTATTGAATATATAGCACTAATATATGGCAAAGAAATTTTATTTTATTTTGTATTTTACATTTAAATAGTCATTTATATGTTATCTTTTTTATATTTCATAGAGTATTATGTTACATTTTTAATTTTTTTTCTTCAATTTAAAAATAAATATTTTTGAATTTTTAATTAATTAAATCATGAATTGTATGAGAAGTCTTTTTGAAATTTTCTTATTGACTACTCATTGAAAAATAAGATTCAGAAATCTTTAAAAATTTTCTTTTATATTAAAATCTAATCATAATAAACAAATATTACAGCCAAATATCCCCTAGTGGACAAAGTGAATTAAATTTTTTTTTTTAAACTTTCAGACGAACAAAACAATCTGCTCTATGTAGGTACTTGATTATTATAACTTAAAATCAAATGCACTGTCAAGCAGTCCAAGAAAAAACTTTTATTGTGTTTAGAAATTACACGAGTAACGTTTTCAGCCATTTCACTGGCCATCTTCAACTCCTATTATCAAAAGTTTGGAACACAAACATTCTACGATTCCAAAATTGTTCATTCTGTTAATGTTATATTAAAGCTACGCAATTATTAAATTCCTGTCACATATGTCACATATTTTTATGTCAACATTTTTTTAAAAATGTTGACATAAAAATAAAGAGTGAAATAAAAAAAATAAAAAAGTGTTTTTACGTTCAAGTAATTTAAACAGAATTAAGAGTTTTACTGAATGGCAATAATGGTAAATAAAAATTAAAAACTTTACAAAATTCAATGTTATCATCTGCAAGGTGTTCCTCTTTAATGCCTTAACGCGTACTTCTACGTGTTCGGAACCGCTTCTATATCATTAATAATCCTTTCTGTTTGTTTTCTCTTAAATATACTTAATTTTTTTTTAACAATTAATTTTTAATTTTTTTTTTAAATTTTGAATTAATTATTAACTCAATAGATGGTGCCACCATCTGGTGAGTTAATAATTAATTAAATTTTGAGTATTGCACTAAGGTAGCACCATCTAGTAATTAATAATTATATTATAATTTTTAAATTAATTTTTCCAAAATAAAATTTTGCCACTGCACCAGAATCAAATCAGGATCTTTGGGATAGTGCCCCAACATCTTACCAGTTAGCCTACAGCCAAGGCTGGGGAGCTGGAGCTGGAGTCAGAGCCATGGAGCCAGGAAGTTTTGGAGGAGCTGGAGTTGGAGCCAGAGCTAAGCTGATCGTATTCAGTGAAGCCAGAGTCGGAGCTGGAGCCATTAAAATTTCTGCTGGCTCCAGTTCCTAACCATCTACCATATATACTCAAATATAAATCGACTCCCTGACTTTAAGAGTTTGAAAATAGATAAAAATGCGCAATCCATGTATAAGCCTACTCCAACTTTAGCACTTAAAAATTTGATAAAAATTTGAAATCAATAAATTACGTGATCTTTGACTTGTTTGGTCACCGAAAAAAAAGACGAGTCGAATTTTGAGGAAACGACATTTTTTCAAAATTGAAGAAAATGCTGAACTCTGGAATAGACGAATACCAAGAGCGGATAAGCTCCTTTCGCTGTTAAAACTTTTCAGAAACCCTCAATTTTATCCCGATTTTTTTTAATGTCGTATATGGTGGCTCGTCCATACCATAAAACGAAGCCAAATCACTAAACTTTTCTCCCAAGTCAAGGTTTCTTAATTGTTTTTGACTACAGTCAATGGGTGCGTTCAGTGAGAGAAAGATCTAATAGAAAGAATTCGACCAGTCGTGGAACGTTGCTTCATATTCACTGAACATTGATGGCGGAACAAATTAGTACAATATGGCTGCAACGCCAAGTCAAGTCTTAGAATGGTCTTTAGATAGAATGGTCTGGACACACGCCCACTTTCTTTGTTTAGTATGTACTGTTGTCAAGGTCAACCGAAAGAGGGCGACGAATCGCATATCGAGTCAACAAAGCTGTTAGCTATAGCAGATACGGTATATACGAGCAAACTATTTTCATATATCAAAATTCTTTTAAAAAAATGCCTATTTGTTTGGTCACCGAAAAAAAAAAGACGAGTCGAATTTTGAGGAAACGACATTTTTTTCAAAATTGAAGAAAATGCTGAACTCTGGAATAGACGAATACCAAGAGCGGATAAGCCTCTCACCATTAACTGTCACGTGTGTGATCTTAATTTTGATGAAAGATATATATTAAAAACATTCACGCATACGATTGGTAGAATATTATAATGGTAATATCATAATGGTGGAAGATTATATAGAAAAGCATCTTGCTGCTGATCTGAACTCGGATGTCTATTTCCAAATAATTGAAGAATTTTTATCTGCTCTGCAAGCTTCAGATAGCTTTCAAATTGGATGCACTTCAGTAGACCACAGAATCCATTTTTTTGGTCAACAGATGACGCCACATCCATTCAGGTAGAATACTATGTGGCGGGGCGAAACAAACCCTTTCACAGGCTGCCCACCCCTGCACAGCGGTCAGCCGTTTTGTGGAGAACGGGGATCGGCGGGCCGGGCTCGGACCCCATTATAAATATTTTTAAGGGGTGGAACCCGGTTCCTCTAGAGTGGAAAGCCGAAGCGTTTCCACGCGACCAATCCGGCCGACTCACAGAATCCATTTTTTGTTTTTTTGGTCAACAGATGACGCCACTTTCCACTCAGTAAGAGTACTAAGTCAAGCCTTTCCATAGGCTGCCCACCTCTGCGAAGGGATCAGCCGGATTGTGGAGGACGGGGATCGACGGGCCCCCACAGAATCCATTTGACATCACTAATAGTACATTTTTATGTGACTTGTCGGTTGTATTTCTTCATCCGACAAAAGAATAAAATGCTAAAATGTAAAATCAGAACAAAGAGCAATAGAAAAATTACTCGCCGTGATATTCATATTAAAAAATAATCTATAATCTATTTTATTTACTGTTTTCGTCGATTTTCGATGAAAACCACACACAAACAAAATTGACAAAATCTTATCGTTAATTATTAATGATGAAAATAAAAAAATGAAAATCTTAATATATAATTAATAAAAATTCTATTAAAAACAATTATCTTACATTTTTAATAATTGCACGATAAATACAACACTTTCTGCTTGTAATAATTCATAATTTTTTTGTGAATCTTGGGTATTTATTTTTTTATTGTCGTTAATATGGATGATATTTTTAATAATTGCACGATAAATACAACACTTTCTTCTTGTATTCATAATTTTTTTGTGAATCTTGGGTATTTATTTTTTTATTGTCGTTAATATGGATGCGTTCCAAAACTCAACAGCAAGTCGTCAGTGATTAATCTCTTATGACGTCAGAAATAATTAATATCAGTTTGTTTCTGGAACGATTTGCTGTGTGTGGTGATAAGACGGCGGCTAACATAGTGATGAAGACGACAATGATGAATGTTATAACTTCATTAGCGTCATTAGAGAGCACTAAAATTTATTTGCCAATAAACAACAACGATGATGATGATTTGTTACACACACCGCTTTTAAAATCTTATCATATAGTATGAACTACTTTTTCCGCGATGTCGGATAAACGGTGTCAGCACACTCACCACCTTTAAACTTCGATGACTGTGTTGAGCGTCTGATCAGCTCAACACTGATTGGCTTGGTGAGTTTTGGAACGCACCTACTTTTTGGGATGAACTCACACGAACCACCCCAAAAAAGGTGGTTATTGTGTGGTTGTGTTATGTTCGAAATCAACCACTCGCAAACCACTTATATGATATCTGTTACTGACTGCTGATTGACAGGAAGCGCTGTAGGCGGCTAGTGGTCTGTATGTAGCACTGTATGAGTTGCGCTCGACCACAAGTTACGACAGAGGTTGAAACTGACTTCAGTTAGTGTCCGCCTGAGTTAGATTACGCGTTTCTATATTAATATAATTCATGATCATCCACAAATCGACTAGTTTTGTGGATGTGATATGGTTCTGTTGTGGTACGTGTGAATTCTGCGACAGAGGTTGAAACTGACTTCAGTTAGTGTCCGTCTGAGTTAGATTACGCGTTTCTATATTAATATAATTCATGATCGTCCACAAATCGACTAGTTTTGTGGATGTGATATGGTTCTGTTGTGGTACGTGTGAATTCAGCCTTATGGTTATAAGCTCGCTTCCAATAAAGAGCGCTGCCATCTTGAAAAAGCTTATGGATTATACTTTTGTACCGAGTCAGAACTTGTGGATCCGGTCTGCCATAGAACATTTGCCACTTGTCATTCAGTAAAACAGATCCAAAAATTTTATGGATCAGGTCGTACACTGAACGCACCCAATGTCGTATTTTCGTTTTTTACTTTTTCCGATTTGTGAAGTTTACGTGAAGTTAAATAACAAACATGGATACAATAAAAACACTATTTTACAGTAAACAGTGTACTGAACTTAAAAATTAGTCTGACTATAACGCATGCGCACGAACGAATAGCGACTGACAATTTGTTTATATCAGTTTCTCTCTCGCGCTTATGGACAAGTTGTGATATAAAAATTTCATTTAGGTGACGCGATGGTTGGCAGAGTGTGGGTCTATTGGAAGTGTCGGACTACAGAGACTCAATTGTAGTTTTAATTTACAGGTAGGCCTCGATTAGTGCGAATAATTGGTTTCACGAATTTCTCGCACTAATCGAAATAAACTGCGATGACTGTGTTGAGCAGCTCAACACTGATTGGCTTGGTGAGTTTTGGAACGCACCTACTTTTTGGGATGAACTCACACGAACCACCCCAAAAAAGGTGGTTATTGTGTGGTTGTGTTGTGTTCGAAATCAACCACTCGCAAACCACTTATATGATATCTGTTACTGACTGCTGATTGACAGGAAGCGCTGTAGGCGGCTAGTGGTCTGTATGTAGCACTGTATGAGTTGCGCTCGACCACAAGTTACGACAGAGGTTGAAACTGACTTCAGTTAGTGTCCGCCTGAGTTAGATTACGCGTTTCTATATTAATATAATTCATGATCATCCACAAATCGACTAGTTTTGTGGATGTGATATGGTTCTGTTGTGGTACGTGTGAATTCAGCCTTATGGTTATAAGCTCGCTTCCAATAAAGAGCGCTGCCATCTTGAAAAAGCTTATGGATTATACTTTTGTACCGAGTCAGAACTTGTGGATCCGGTCTGCCATAGAACATTTGCCACTTGTCATTCAGTAAAACAGATCCAAAAATTTTATGGATCAGGTCGTACACTGAACGCACCCAATGTCGTGTTTTCGTTTTTTACTTTTTCCGATTTGTGAAGTTTACGTGAAGTTAAATAACAAACATGGATACAATAAAAACACTATTTTACAGTAAACAGTGTACTGAACTTAAAAATTAGTCTGACTATAACGCATGCGCACGAACGAATAGCGACTGACAATTTGTTTATATCAGTTTCTCTCTCGCGCTTATGGACAAGTTGTGATATAAAAATTTCATTTAGGTGACGCGATGGTTGGCAGAGTGTGGGTCTATTGGAAGTGTCGGACTACAGAGACTCAATTGTAGTTTTAATTTACAGGTAGGCCTCGATTAGTGCGAATAATTGGTTTCACGAATTTCTCGCACTAATCGATGTATTAACTCTATGGAAAATATGGTAATTGGTTCTTGCTTTGTGAGGTTCCGGCCATTAGCTAACTTCACAATGAATAACTACAATAAACTTAACATTAACTGTTTAGGAAATATTTATTTTCATATTTTACATCATTGTTCATCATCTAAATTAATAACTTACCAGGAATTGCGTCTCATATCATCATCAAACTAACCGCCAAATCAAAACCAAAATAGCGAATCGAAAGCGGAAGTTGAGCGCCGC
>AYEL01067761.1:0-92693 GCA_000484575.1 Olivierus martensii
TCGGATATTCTGCTACGATAACATCTTCATCCAAGTTTAAATATTCATTAAGTGAGATTTTGTCATTTATTGTGCCTGTTGACTGTAACTGGTTCCAACATTCCTCAATGTGTGACAGTACATTAACTTCTTCCACAACAAACTTTTCAGAGAAGCTGGCTTTTATGAAGCTATTCTGTATTGTTATTTCCGCTACGTCATTTTGCACACTTTTGCTAATTCTGATATACACACTCTGAGATTAATTACATTGTCAATGGGTTGAAACATCAGTGAGACAGAAATTGAATAAGGCAATTCTTTTTAGTAATGTATAAAGAAATTCTTATTTATGTATTAAAGTTCATACAATTAATATGAAATAACAGCCAATAATTCTGTTCTTATTAAATTTAAAATAATGTTAATTTAGTATGCTAGGGTTATTAGCTATTATTTGATATTAATAGTGTAATTATTCCCTTGCTTATTGTTTGATTATAACCTTTGTCAAAAAATAAGATTTTATTCACTCCCTTCATTTGTGCTTGTTATTTTTTTTATAACAAACAATTTCTTTAATATTGCCTTCTTTTAACAATTCACCTTCAATGCCTTTAAATCTATCTTTCTCCTTCCTTGAAACATTAAATAGTTAGGAAAAAGCAAAATTTGGAGTATTTTACACAGTTTATTCAAAATTATTGAAAATGTATATTTATAAAAAATTATAAGAATAAAATGGTTTAGTACTTCCATATTGGAGTACTATACCTTTTTATTAATTATTAAAATCTGGCCATCATACTTACTAAAATAAATGGGATAAGTCTGGCCACCAAAACAAAGTCAATTTGCTATATTACCAAATTTACGGTTTGTGTCTGCGGTGCTTTCAATGTTTCGACTTTTAATTGGGTTTTCTCATTGTTCATATAGTCACTAATGAAAATATCTGTTCAGTGGGAGCATTAGATTTGGAGAAACAGAAGCAAAATTCAGTGATTTTTAAGATGTTTTTAAACAATGTGTTAAATTCTAACCATCTACATTGGCAGGATTGGTCATTTTGTTGTCATTCTTTCATTAGTGACAACATAAACATGACATGGCCATGGAAAATTACAGTGTTGTGTTTCTGCAGATCATCTGTTGTGTACTGGGATTTAATTTACTATTTCAATTCACAAAATAAAGGATGTATGTTCACTGCATGTATAATGCAAGAAATCAACATGTATTGCTTATAGAATTCAATATACAGAATTCTAGTTTATTGTAGAAATAAATCATAATACAGAAGACACCCTATTAACTGAGATAGCCAGGAATTAATTCCTCTGGATAATTTGCAAAATACTCAAAAAAGGAATTGGGAATTATGCACAATATGCATTTAATGTTAAAAAATAAATAAATTACATATATACAGTTAAAGCATTCTATTATTATTTTTTGAAAAAGGAAGCAAGAAATTATTGCAATATTTATAATTTTAATTTGATTCTAATTTTAATGGCCAATTATCTAAGATATAATAAAAAAATAAGTATGAGATATTTAAAAATCTTTCAGTATTGCATCTAAAATAAAATATTGATAATTAAACATAACTTCAGAATGTGGATTAACGCTGGCTAATTTAAAACTACATAATCCAACCCTCATTAATTGGGAGTCTACTGTATACAATATATTGTCATGCTAGTATATAAAATATTTATTGTTTAGTGCATATACCCTTAGTATATAAAGTTTTCAAACTTACAAATTAATCACTAATTCATAAGATATTAAGTTTGCAACTACTTTTTTCTATTAATCAAAAATAAATATGAGATATTTAAAAATCTTTCAGTATTGCTTCTAAAATAAAATATTGATAATTAAACATCACTTCAGAATGTGAATTAACCCTGGCTAATTTAAAACTTCATAATCCAACCCTCATTAATTGGGAGTCTACTGTATACAGTATATTGTCATGCTAGTATATAAAATATTCATTGTTTAGTGCATATACCATTAGTATATAAAGTTTTCAAAATTACAAATTAATCACTAATTCATAAGATATTAAGTTTGCAACTACTTTTTTCTATTAATCATTAAATTTAACTCATAAATCATGTATTGTATAAATAAATCAATATTTGATTATGTTTAATTCTTATAGTTTATTTTTCCCAAAAATTATTTATTTATTAAGATTTTTAAAAAATAATCTGCAAATGATTAATATTCAATATCAAATTTTTTGAATCAATAAAAATAAATCATAAATATAATTTTAAAAAATTGTGTATATTTTCCTTACTTATGAATGAAGACTTTCTTTTTCTGGCCTAAGCGATAGATGCGATCACATGCCTGACTTTCCAGAGCAGGATTCCTAAATATATAGAAGATAATTTTATAAAAATAATTTTTCAAGTCAATAAATTAATTATTGGTACTTACCAATGAATATCAAGTATAAATAAGTGATTTCCTCCAATAAGATTTAATCCTACCCCACCAGCTTTCAAAGATAACAACATTACCTGCAATATTATGTTTAAAAAGTTTTAAATGTATTTCATTAATTGTAAACCTTAAATATCTCTGCTATACTTGAAAAAAATACAAAAAAGTACACTTAAAATTTCTTTAATTATCATTAAACAATAATATCATTTTCAGTTCCAAGATTAGCCTTCATCAGTTATACACATTATCTAAAGAACAAAAGAATATTGAATAGTCTACAATTCAAATATGACTATTTAAAAAAAAAAAAAATCACAAAATAATAGAGAGTGAATGAAGATTAACATTAATTCTTAACAATAAATAAAAAGGATTTGTATATTGATAGTGTTATTACAACTTACATAATATTTAAACATTTGTGTTACACCCAAGTTCTACATAAACTACTTACTGGATTGTGCTTAATGTTGCTCTCAATTCCAATTTTTAATCTTGATTTTTAAACTTTTTTTTACATCATTTCCATGCTAGATTTATGCAGTATGGATTCAACTTATTATCAATGTTCTCATCTCAACTTTTCTTCATATAATGATTATGTTCTCTGCAGTTCTACTTTTCTTAGGTTCTTCCATTCTCTATCAATTTTCTTCTGTCCCAATTTACATTTATATCATGCACATGTTCTCTGCAATAATGCATTTTTGTGTATTTGTTGTGACATCAACCTTATGTTCCTTTACACATTTATCTAGCTTCAGGATATATGAACGTGTACTTTTCTTCTATTAAGATCTTTATCCAACAATGGAATGCTATATACAGTGTATAACAGAAAGGTTTTGACATCAGCGGAAAAAGTTCGGCTTTCGTACAAATGCAAAAACTGCTTATCCAACAATGGAATGCTATGTACAGTGTATGACAGAAAGGTTTTGACATCAGCGGAAAAAGTTCGGCTTTCGTACAATACGCAAAAAACTGATTGAGTCATTACTTCAGTTGTTGATCGTGTAGGCTACAGTGTCGGTTAAACTATTCCATCAGTTGATTAAGCAATGGGGAGTGGAAGGAATATTGCAAATTTAAGCGTTTACATGAAAAAAAAAACGATTTTGTTTACTATACTTTGCTTTTAACTTTTTAATGCAGGAAATTGATGATACACAATCAGGACTTCAAAAGGATAAAGCAACTAGAAAGGGATAATTCAACTTAAGGGGCCAATTACAGAAACAAAGTTTCAACAGGTCACAGCTTATGCTTTAGACCAGTGTTTCTCAAACTTTTTTAAATCAGGGTACATTTGTATAAGTAATTTGAACTCTGAGGTGCATTTTAAATTTCAATTAAATAAAATTAGTCATAAAACTACAAAATAGGAAAATGAGCATCCAGTTTAAAATATCAAACAAAAAGACTTGACTCAGACATGATAGCCATGTGCCTATCCATAGTTTTTAAAAATGCAGATTTTTTTATATATATAAAAATCATAAATTATTTTCATTTGCTTGGAGCACATCTGGCTACTTTTCAGAGTGCACCATTTGAGAAACACTGCTTTAGAATGTAGCCTCAATAAACTACCATGGAGAATGGATTTCAGAAACCAAGACTAGTGAAGCCATAGCTTAAAATACTGCTGTTATGTTAAATGTTTCTCTCCCCGAGAAATGGAATTTATTTATTAAGAATTAAATATTCAATAATTTAAGTTTTTTCACTTTAAATTGTGCTATGAATCAATCAATCATAATTGAATATAATTAGATTAAATGATTTATATAATTATTATTAATATAATTTTACCAACATAATATTATATTGATATTTTGGTAATATATTGAAATTTATTTTATTTTTAAATTAACAAGGATATGACATAAAAACACAAAAACTTAACACAATACAATAGGAAAATATTAAAAACTCTGTTAATATCATAGATACAAAAATATTTTTTTAAATTAAAAAATTAAATGGATATGTGTTCAATTTAAAATGTGTGTGTTCTAATTACATTGTGTAAAATTTGCAAGTAAAGAGATATGAATAAGCTAAAAATTTTTTTGTAAATAATCGAAGATGATAAAATATTTTCCTTTCTGAAGGCTTTTTTGAGTGAATGTTTTTGATGATAAAAAATAGATATATATATTCTTAAAGAAAATCTAAATTTAAATTAATACTTAATTTCATAACATATTATAGATATTTATCATATAATTAAACAAAAGTATCAGAATTATAATTTTTTGATTTATCTTTAAAATTACAAAGTAGTATTCTGACAAATATATTAGAATTTATTTGCAAATGGTTAAATAAATATAAATTTTGTTTATCATTGAATACAACTTATTATATATAAAAATTTTGAAATAAAAATAATTTTTAATAAAAGGGATCAGTTTACACACTATTAAAAAAAACTCAAATAATTTTTCAATAAGATATAAGATCATCTGCTTGATTGTATCACATTTTTGTATTAACTGTATGATCTGACAAGTTTATACTGAATAAAGTTCTAATATCTTTCTTATTCTATTATTAAATATACAGGGTAGAAGAAAAGTCTGTACTCCTCCAAACAACGTAACTATCATAGATTTCAAAAATCTGTTAATGCCAATAAATAGTAAATATTTATTAAAAAAATGTTTTTGATCTTCAAACAAGATCCTCATCAGTTTTCAGTTCTTACAAGTTAGAATACAAAAAATTTTTAAACATAGTCATTTGTATATTCAATTACATATATGCGATATTTTCAATTATGTATATACAAATGACTATGTGTAAAAATTTTTGTATTCTAACTTGTAAGAACTGAAAGCTGATGAGGATATTGTTTGAAGATCGAAAACATTTTTTTAATAAATATTTATACTGTTTCTATAGACTTAACTGCAATTAGTGCTTGTGTTTTTAAAAGTTTAGTTCGTAATTTGCAGAGTTTTTGAAATAAAAGTGAGCTGATTATGCAAATGAGAGCGATTGCAAATCCTATCTTATAAACCATAACAGATAGGGAAAAATTTCCTATTACAAACTTGTTCACCATTCAATTCTCAACACACTAAAAAAATCTTCATCAAAATCAGATGAATAGTTCTGCCAAAAATGAAACAAACATTTTACAATGAAAAGGGTTGACATTTATTTCTTACATGTAAATAACAATCCAACACAAAATCATAACATTCCAAATCAATAAAAAGCTCTATGTTTTCAAATCAGCAGTCAAAAACTAATAAAGCATATGCTCAAATGTCTTCCACCAGCACCTAAGTACAGTTGAGCATGTTGGATGGAATTCCTCACAGTCTTTAATGTGTCAGTAGAAATCTCTGTAAAAGCAGTAATGATGCAGTCTTGAAGATCTTCTATTTAACAGTAGAATGTAAGAATGAAAGTTGTGGCATCATCAGTTGCTATTTGTGGATAAACTGATCTTGGAATTTTCAAGGAATTGGCATAGGATAGATCTAAGTATTTCATTTTTGAAAGAACTATTCATCTGATTTTGATGAAATTTTTTAAAATGTATTTAGAATTGAATGCTGAACAAGTTTGTAATAGGAAATTTTTCCCTATCTGTTACCGTTTATAAAATAGGATTTGCAACTGTCCTCATTTGCATAATCAGTTCATTTCAAGGTCACCATCAGATAATCCATCCATGATTTCCTATTCATTGGCATTAACAGATTTTTGAAATCTATAATAGTTATCAAATTATTTGGAGGGGTACAGACTTTTCTTCCATCCTATATACTGATATATGTAACTTCACAAATTAATATTTTCTTACAAAATATATAATAATTTTTAATGTTTTTCATATGAGGAAGAAATTCCTAAAGTTTTGCCTAACATTTTTGTTACACTCTAGATATTAATTACTCTATTTCAGCAATTTTAAACAATTATGCCATAGGAGTTTGGGGAAAGTCAAAAAGAAGTGAGAAAAATTGAGGAATAAAAAATTTGAAATAAATTGTAGAAGTATTGTATATTTTTTATAAAAGATCAATAAGAATGAAAATAATGATAATTTAATTAATAATAATTATAAAATAATTATAATGAAATTCAAAAGTCCAAATCAACATTATTTTTAAAAATAACATCAAAAAGAAAAGTATCAATATACTATTTAAATGAAAACACCAAATTTTTAAAACACTAGAGTAGATTAAGATATAGAAAATACATCAAAATAAAAAAGGACAAATAGAGCTTATTTTGAAGTACAGGTATCTCTCCTATAACACGGCTTCCTACAACACAGTTTCCCTCTAACAGGATTTGAAAATTGTGGAAACCCTCATATAACATGGTACTTCTACAACACAGTTCTTACTTAACACATTTAGAAAATTATGTTTGCTCTCCTACAACACAAAACATTTTCATTAATAATAAAAGTTCAACAAGACTGCACAAAACACAAACCAAAAAGTAATACTCAAAAGCCCTTTAGAAGACGAAAAAAATTTCTGACTGTTAAAGGGTTTTTGAGTATTACATTTTCATTAATTTCTGTATATCAATACTAGGGACACACAATACACACACAAAATGCAATCATTGATCAATAATGAATAAATTAATATTAATAATTCACACAAAGTTTGCCTTTGATTTATTACATATGGATTACAATACAAAGTGCGGTCGCAGTAAGAAAGGTTTAAAAAAACGTTAATTTCGTGAACTGTCAGATAACGACCTCTTCGAAAACTCTGCGAATGAGTACCTTGGGCTGTGATACACTGAACACGACGCGAAGCGAAGCATAAGAAAGCAACTTCGCGTGGTTACGCGCGTACAGTGTGTCTTGGACTACTGTTTGTCTATCACAAGAATAGCTCCCGCCAAGAAGTCTGTGCATGCCTGTTGCCGTGGAAACAAGATTCGCTCCATTTTCGATAGGGGAAGCCAGAAGAAAGGCGTCCATTTTGGCTTACTGAACGCCGATGCTGGTGATGGCGATGTTTTTATTATTTATCTTTCTTTTTATAATTACTTAATTCGATTCATCAAATGAAAGAAACTGATTTCATATATTAATTATATGCTAATATTTATATTTTACAAATGAAAATAAATATGAATCCTCACACGCTTGACCACCATTCAAAATGGACAGGTTTTGTTGCTATAGCGACCGCCACTAACTAGACATCCTGGCGGTAGCTATTCTTGTGGTAGACAAACAGTAGCTTTTCCCGTGCGGCTACTTGAGTTTACGCGTGTAGCTGCGCGAAAGGAGATGAAAAAGTTGAACTTTGACCAATCAGCACACGCGAACAATATGGTGCTGCAAGACGCGAAGGAAGCAATCAACCAATAGAAACGAATGTTTTATATATTTGGAAAATGGCGGAAGTCCGACCGTGTGGTTGGGATTCAGATATAGAATTCGTTTTAGAAGCACAAAAAAGTTCATATCTCTAAAACAGGAGATTAAAAGAACACCGAAAATATACGATCACTTCTTTCTAAATAACAAATCAACCACTCTCCGAAAACGACCTCTATCGGCAAATCCATGAAACGAGAAATAACTCTGTTACAATGTAGACAGGCTGCGGCGCAATGCAACGCGAAGCGAAGGATGTCTTCTGTCATCTTTGCTTCACTCCGCTTCGCTTCGCGTCACGTTCAGTTTTTTACGGCCTTTAGGCTAAAACTAAAAATGCATCAAGAACTTTGTCATTATATTTCTTCGCGCATATAAACTATCGATTAGATATCTATAAAATATGAAAAAATCTCATTTTCTGATTCATTGTGTCCGAAAATTCCTTGGTTTGAAAATCCAGTAGTTCTCTCTTTGAATGAGAGAGCTACTGGATTTTAAAATTATTATTATTATTTTATTGCTGTACGAATATTTGTAACAATTCTAATCAGTCGCATCCAGGAAAAGGAACTTTTCCAAATTAGCATCGATTAAATGTTATCTAAAATCAAAAATGTTTTCTAAGATAAACTCAACAATGAAATTTAAGCAAAAAAATTTCGATAAAATTTAGAGAATAGAAAGCAAAAAAATGTTTCTTTATGAATAATAGTTTTCTTTTAACACGTTTTATGTCAGTTTTAATAAAACATTATAGCATTTTTTCTTGATACCCAAGTATTAAATACAAGGTGGACGAAAAGTTGCTTTACTGTAAATAATATGAGTACTGTATAATCTTTTGAATAATTAAATAGTTAGGAAATGTTTACTGAAATAATCTTCGTACAGTGGCACTGTTTTTATGACGCTACCACATCTAAATAAGCGAATACATGTTCAGCTCTTGTTAATTTACAATTTATCTTCAGCTGTACTAATCGACACTATCGTTAACAGCAAAAGTCTAATCACAACTGAAGGATGCGCGCGCATCTATAGCCTGAGAAAGTTCAATAACATTTTTTAGATCTAACAACAACGCTTTATAAAGTAAATTCGCTATATGGAAAAGCGACTTTTCGCCTATCTTGTATATGAGATCCCACCAAACAGATTGTCTTAGCAATTGAGAGACCAATTGCTAGTTCTTGGTTATCAGAGGGTTATTCCGCCTCATAGTTATTTTTTCAATTCAAAAGTTTTTCCCAATAAGTCTCTTATTAATAAATTATTTATTTAATAGACATACGAAATCAATAAGGATTATAAAATGATCATTTAAGATGACTGATTAAGTATGAATGATTAAAACTATGTAATCATTCCAAAATCGTAGACATACAGAAGGAAATAGTCAGTAATTTCTTACTGTTGCTATAACTGTTTATTGATAAATTTCGATGCGGGGAAAGAATCCGTTGTTTTCAGTCATGATATCTTATCTGCAAACGAGCAACTATTTGGCATGAAATCTAGGTTTTATAAAACAAAATAAGTTAGATTGTAAAGAAAATAATTAGGCCTACTTGTTTGCGAGCTATCATGAATTAGAAACGTTTTTGTTCTGGGCGTGAAAACCATAGATGTGAAAACTCGTTGAAAATTAGATTTAGATGAGTTTACTTAATAAATATAAACTAAATTGCTGACAGAAAACAAATATCTCGTAAAAAATAAACTGCTTAATCAAATTAAAGTTACAAAGAATATTTTTTTTTTACTATCCTGTCATTTGATATTGATTTTTCATTTAATATTCTTGATTCAGATGAATTGTATTATGGATTTTTCGCTGGGAAAAATTTCGTTAAAAGAATCACGATAAAAAGATCTGGTACATTCATATCAGATATACTCTTGGATATAATATATATACATACTATTATAGCTATAGTCATTAACGAATCGCATTTCACTCCTAGTTTCGCTATTGATAACGAGGCATCACGATGGCCATAACCGCCCGTAAATAAATTTTGCTAATAATCGAAAAACGCATTATTTATATGCAGTACTTATTTAATTTATACTTTAAAATTTGCAAAAACGTACGAATTTTTCAGTTCCGATGTCAGTCAATATTCGTAAACATGTTCAGATGAAAATCACCGTATTCTGATGATATTGATATTGAATAATTTTCAACTATAATGAAAAAATCAAAAATATGAATCAAGATTATAGTAAAAATATTTGAACAATAGATTAAAAATATATTTAATAGCATTATAGAGCGAGAAACTGATTAGTATATACAAGTAGTCCTGGATTTACGACAGAGTTCGGTTCTCCGTCGTAGTGGAGGACTTTTTTAATTCTTGATTTGTTTGTTTTCTGTTTTAATATTTTCATAAATTAAGTTTATATTTAACTTAAAACGGTTAAACTTAAAAGTGTTCCTCGTTTGTTTTTACATTGGAATTTTTCATCAGTAGTAGTATTTCTCTTACTGGACATGACAGAGTTATGACAAGCTAAAATAATAAGGCTTTGCTTGCCAACTAATGGTGATGCTGCGATGCATATACAAAAATAATGTGATATATGTATACATATGTAAGCGGAAAAGTTAAATTATAGAATTTTTAGAAATAATTTTTTTGGCTGTTGTAAGTGCAAATCGCTGTAAGTCGAAGACTACTTATGTTTTAAATAAGAGTGTAGGCTCCCTATTCAGGATATAACAATAGGTGAGAAAGATTATACATTAAGTGTTTGTATATTGCTTTTTAGTTTCAAATGATTCCTTTGGATGATTAAAGTATATAATAATATCGAGTGAAGCTAGAACATTGTTTACCGAAACATTATCATTCAACAGAGTCATTATATTGAAGTTATGCTTGCAGGAATTTACTCTATAATTATATTTTGGAATATAACCTGTTTTCTGAGCATTCTGAATACTGGTACGCCAGATTTTTGTCCATTACCTGTATTAAAAATTCATTCTAATTTCTAAAGCATTATATTAAAATTCTGTAGATTTGTGACTTTTTCAGTGAATTAAAAAATTCACACTGAAAAATGTACTTAGTCATATATTTTTTTTTATAATGAATTGTCTTTAAAATAGACAATTCATTGTAAAAAAATCTTATCTTGTAACTGAATAATCGACATTTAAATTCTTTTGTGAAATTTTAATTACTAATTGTCTTCTATCAATATCTACTAGTTAATTAAATATGGACTTATATGAAAATCACAGTAGTAATAATTTATTCATATATACAATATTCGTATTAAATAATAGTTTATATGAAATGCAGAAATATTCCATTCTATTTAAACAATATCAGAAAATAAAATTAATTGCCAGTTTAAATCATATACAAAACAGAAATTACAAAAAATTGATAAAATTATCTCTTTCTTTTTTTTCTTTTATGTTAATATTATGTAGTTGCTGATTTCAAAAATCAAAATTTGCAGTCATATACTAAGTAGCTTCATTGTACTACTTTTGATAGAAATTTTGGATTTGGATATGAAATGTGCAACTTTCAGATGTTAATAATCTTGTATTAAAAGAGTCAGTAATAATAAGAGTGCTGCATGTGAAATACTGAATTATATTGTAAATTATTTTGTAATTATATATAATTACAAAATAATTATTTAATAATTATTAGTAGGAGTGCTGCAAGCTACTCTCGAGTGTGTCCACTTGTGAAATTCCCTTTCGAGAATCTCTTGCGACAGTTTTTCTCTCAGATGGACATGCACCCTTAAATGAAAGTTATATACATTTTTTGCTATTTGATTTTCTCTAAAATTAAACAGAGCTAAGTTTCTGATTAACAAATGGATGGCTTTTCAAAACATTCTGTATACAGGTAGTCCTTGACTTACAATGGGGTTTGGTTTTAAAGTTTGCAAAAGTTGGAATATAGTAATACCTTGGTTAATGACGGTAATCCTGGAATGGATTACTGTCATTATCCAAGGTGCAATTTCCCATAAGATTTAATTGAAATTTGATTTAATTCATTCCAGCTCCTTCTCACAGTGAGGACAATTGGGCTCACTTCGGAGTTTTTTGACAAACGAATCTGTCAACACTGATTAGCAGCTTTTTCCTTTTGATGGTGAACAAACAGTGACATGCTCTTGCCGATTTATTGTCTATATGAACTGTAGGATCTTGGACAGATATTTTTTTCTTCTAATGGAATTTGAAATTGTGAGGTCACATCACTTGCAGGTGTCAAGTAATATATAACACAAACAAGCAATAGAATCAGACTTTGCTTGCAGATTTTAAAATAATAATCATCTAGAAGTCATCTTTAAGAAGCTAAAAACTAGTGAACTGTTGTGTATCTATTTTTTAATTAATTAAATAATTTGTTTTCATTACTGTATGTTACAGTAAGACCCTGCTTAGCACTGCTCTGTTTAAGGCTATTTCGATATAACAGTTTTTTTCGAATTCTATATTTTTACCTATTCACTTTGGCATGGTTTTTCAAACCATCATTCTTACATAAATCCGAAATCACAGGAATTTGTTACATTGTTAATCCTATGTCATCTCATAGTGGGTTTGATATTAGTGCACTGCAGTATATACGAAAGCCTGCTGCAGTCAGAGTTCATATTTATGATCGTCATCAATGTTATTTTAAAGTAATAAAAATAATAATTATCCCATTTTAGTTTTAACCTAAATGCTGCAATTTTAAACTATAATTCCTTGAAATTAGAATGTTTTTTATTAGATATATATAAACTACATATCTTCAAGTGCTTGGTGTTATTTACTATGTTAATAGAAGCAGCGGAACTAGGTTGTTTAAAATTATAGAATGTTTTTCTTTCATCAATAATTTTTTTTGTTTATAGTTTACTGCAATCCGATTTCTGCTTTTTGTTCTTAAAACTTTTTATTTTTTAATTTTAAGAATTTTTTTCATGAATGATTTATGTACACAAATGAATATTTGCAATAAATGTAACACAACAGTAATAATACATGTTACAAATAACAAAAATGCTATGTATAAATTTTTTATTCACTGTCCTGTTTCACCTATCCTTGTTATTTATGTGTTAAAATGACCTCGTTTAACACTGTTAGTGTTTTGTTTCCTTGAAATGTATCCCCCACGTTAAATGGGGTCTTACTGTAATTATCATTTACTTAAATATATTTTTATATGGTTATAATTTTATTAATTTTAATAATGATGATGTTGGATTTGAATTGATTGTTATTTAAAATAAAATGATTAACAACTGAGCTAACGAATCACATGATGCAATGATGAGCTGTTTTACAGAGCTCTATTTTGTCGGCATAATCAGGAGTCATTAACCAAGTCATTTTTTTCTTACACCTCATTAACTAAGGTAAAACTGTGTTGTTTTATCTAATGTGTGACCTGCAAAAATTGGAATTTCCCCAAGTGGCCCACAGAACATTTTGAGTTTGGCCAGACCTGGTATAGAATGTTAAAAAAAGAAATAAATTTTAAACTTTTTCTTTTTATTAGATCAAACCTCATCATTACTTTTGCATGAAAGCATTGCATATGAAATTAATGATAAAATAAAATCATCATTAGATCAGTTTCATCTTCTTTTATGACGTATATTCAAATTTTTTGCAGAGGATTGCGTGATGAAGTGCTAGCTTAATGTCTGAAGGATCCGAGTTCTATTGTCACATCGCTCATCTCCATAAGTTTTTCATGAAGGTCCAGGCCCAGCTCATAGAATCCCATCCTTCACTTGATAGCTGATCCCACAACAGGTATAGATGACCCATATTAGCACTAGAATGCCTTACCATTTAGTTTTATGCAACTTCTAAACTAAATGGTAAGATTTCTAACAAGTTAAAATATGACAAAAATTTTAATATTACTATTTCTTGAAAATCTTGTTCTTATACTTGTGCATTTGGCTTAAGCTTTTATAAATTAAAAGTAATATTAAAATTTTTGTCATATTTTATTTCTTGAAAATCTTGTTCTTATACTTGTGCATTTGGCTTAAGCTTTTATAAATTAAAAAAAATCACCTATTGATAAAATAGAGAGAAATGAAGGTATTCTTCTTTGTGAAAAGAATTTAAAAAATAATTAAAGCATTAAAATATGGATATTAATTAATTCTCGATCATAGGTGCTCCCTTGAAACTTGGCACCCTAAGTTGGTGCCTTCTTGCTCTTAGCTTAGAACATGTCCTGGGGTCATTCCACTTAGACATCTTGAACTCTGTTTGTTCCTCACTTTTACAAACATAAGCAGTTTTATATTTTTTTCATTTATTCTCATATCAAATCCCATCATGTTCTATCTTGAACTCTGTTTGTTCCTCACCTTTACAAACATAAGCAGTTTTATATTTTTTTCATTTATTCTCATATCAAATCCCATCATGCAACAGTCATCTTCAAATTTACTTTAAGACAGCAAAACAGTATCATCAGTAGATAGATTACTCTTTATCATTCAATTCATAGTAACTTCTCTCACATAATCATCCATATTTACATTAAACAGCAATAGAACATCACAAATCCTTGTCTTACTCCTTCAATGACAAACTATTTTTAAATGCTTTCATTTGTTCTCACAGTTGAATAATTATTAGAATACAGTGGGTGATTGGTTAACGAACAGTTTGGATAACAAACATTTCACAGAACAAACTGTGGGACCCGCGGACTGACAGAATGACAGGTCAGCCTGATGGCTGCTTGGTAAAGCTGTGGCTTAACATTCTGGAGCATCTGGGGGTCCCACTCCTCCAATTTTTCAGGAGGGGTTCGGGCCTGGCCTGTTGAAACCCATCCTTCCGGTTGACTCCATCATGGGTGTTGGTCAGCCTGTGATGATGGCGGCTCTATAAGTGGCCACCTCCAGATAAAAATATTCCATGAGGATATTTCGGTTTAACTAACCTAACCTAACAGAATGACAGGCTTAGGTCTTGCACGTTCATGGATTTATGGGTAAGGATATTAGAATAGTAATTTTTACCGATTAAAATGAACTCTGAGACAACTTAAAACAAATCAAAAATTTATTAAGGTAGGTAAGAGAGATTTTACAATTTTTGGTCTTAAAATGGCACCCATACCAGGTTGAAGTCAGAAGACCTGGGTTCAAGTCTCGGGTCCCACTCCTCGAAAATATTTATCATGGGGCCCGGCCCGTCGATCCCCGTCCTCTGCAATCCTGCTGACCCCTCCGCAGGGGTGGGCAGCCTGTGGAAGGGCTTGTTTCGCCCCGTCACTTAGTATTCTCCCTTAATGGAAAGTGGCATCATCTGTTAACAAAAAAAAAAATAAAAGGCCTGGGGATCTCTACCACGACAATGCTATTAATCACTTCCGAAAAATCTTGAAGGAGAGAGAAAAGCAATCGATATTGGACAGAAATCGGAAAATAAATGAAAATGCAAGATTATGCATGTGTATATTATTGTTATTACATATAAATAAACGTAGTAAGAAATTATATAATTTTTTTGTTTTTTTTGTTCTCCTGAATGAATTAATCAAATTCCCATAAAAACCTATGGTAAATAATGTTTGTTACCCGATCGATGATCGGTTAACAAACATTGTCTTGGAACAGATTATGTTCGTTAACCGATCACCCACTGTATAGTGCTCTCACTGCCTCAAACAAGTATTTATTCATATCATATTTCTCTGCACTTTCTACAGACCCAAAAATACACACTCTTCTTCACACGGAGATGTTTCTCCACAATTATATGCATTGAGAAAAATTGCTCTGTATAGCCTCTTTCACTCCTGCAGCCACACTATACATAGAAAGCATTCATAAACTGTAGTGATATTTTGAACATTGACTCCCTCTCCTTTGTCACTAATTCAAATCCTCTATTTAAATTTTATTTTTATTTTTTTGATTTTATATAAAAACAAAATTAAAAATACATGAAACAGTATAAAAAATTGGAATTACTTTACACTAGTAGTTTAAAAATATATTTGGAATTAAAAAATATGTAACAAATAACTAGATATAAATGTCTCTTATGCCTTGCATTTGCTATAAAATGTATCTCCAAATATATTACATTAGTCTTTATTTTTCAAACAATTAAGCAAAAACATTTAAAAAAATCTCTTAATTTTTTTAGATTTAAAACTCATCATTTTTAGTGTGATGTCAAACTTTTCATGACTCCATTCCCCTACATCATTTATTATATCAAATCTACACATCCTCTTCTCCTCTTATACCACGTAAACATACTTATTTGTCACATTCTTTACTTATCAAATAACTTACCAGCCACATTCAGCAAGTTTATACCATCTCTCTCACTTTCTCTTATGGAGACAGTAAAATAGTAAAATAATAATAAAAGTCCAATCTCTTGGAACCACACCTTCATTAATTGAAGCTTATAGCCGCATACACTTTGATTGTGCATTAACAAACAGTATTTGAATGGTGTTGAATTAACAATGGTAGGAATTTTCCAATCCCACAGAGATATTGTAAAAAAATACAATATCTCTGTGGGATTGGAAAATTCCTACCATTGTTAATTCAACACCATTCAAATACTGTTTGTTAATGCACAATCAAAGTGTATGCGGCTATAAGAAGTATGTATGTATGTATGTGTGTGCGTGCACGTGCATGCATGCGCATGCACACATACAATTTCGTTCTCATCTCTTTCATTTTCATTGCTCTCCAATGGGTATAAAAAGCTTATTGAAAAATATTCTTTCTATTTATCAACCATCTACAACATTTTACTATTATTATTGTTCACATCATATATAATTTCATCTTATTCCCTTTTTATATTTCTCACATAGTTCCAAAACATTTTTATTCCCTTCAAAATTACACTGAAAATTACTTCTGTCTCTCTTTCACCACTCCTATACAAACTTCTTTTACTCATTTATATGTGTGTATATATAATATTGTCTTGTATGTATGTATGTGTGTGCGTGCACGTGCATGCATGCGCATGCACACATACAATTTCCCAGGAAGCTCTTTTCTCACAGCATATGCAAACTTATTATCATTGCACCAAGTGTGTCTTTGTTTCTTATCTACTCTTACTTCATTATTTTTCTTGCAACACTCACTACACTTCTTAATGTGATGAGTGGTTATATATCCTCTATATTCTGCATATACAATTGATTCTGCTTATTTGGGCCATTTCTCAAAAAATAGAAACCAAACTAATAAAATAATACATAACTTAAATGCTTAATTGAGACAGTAGCAGAAAAAGAATTTAGCAATTTTTGACATATTTTAGGGATTTTTTTGAAATTATGTCAACACTACGTACACTAAAATTTGGCAACACTAGCTTGACGTGAATCAGTTATCTATCATTGTGCATCTGGCAAGTATGCGTCGGCATAAATTATGAGTCTACCTCATAGATATGATCAACCATTACTATACCTACTATAGATTTTATTTAAAATTTTTAAATCTTTGCCAAGATGCCAAGAAACTAGTTTACACTTTCAAGTAAAATTGTATTGCTGGATAAAATTAAAAGTCATCCATTTAATACAAGCCATTGTAGACTCGCTGATATAACTAGTGTACCAAAATCAAAAGACAAAAAGATAGACTATACTTGATGCATTTTTGCAGAATAAATTTTACAATTTCAAATTTTATCATGTATGTATGTATTTTTTCTTTACTATTTACAGTACAAATATTTTCTGTATTTTGGTTTAATAAAGCATTAAATAGGTATTTAATTATTATTTATTTTACCTACTTATTTATTTACCTACATATTACATATTTTATTTTATAATTTATTATTAGTTTGTTTAATTGGGGTAGCCACTTAATTGGGCCAAAATGGGTTAGTCCCAACGTGTCCTAATTAAGCAGAATCAACTGTACTCATCCACTGGATCCAGCTTTTCATATACCTCTCAGTTTATACATATATCTTCCATTTAAATAAGGCAAGTGAAAGTATCATATATATTTCTTTCATCCTTGATTAATAGCTAGTGCTTTGAACTCAACTTGTGTCCACAACCTTTCTCTTCATTTCTCATTACATCCTACTGAATCATTCCTCTGATTTCTCTCATGGTTCTTCCAGAGATAATGATGGATGGCCTTGTATTTATGTATGACCTTCTCACCTCAGTCTTCCATAATTATATTCAATCTAGAATCACCATACTTTTCAACTAACCTTCTACAGTAATCTTATAATTCAAATCATCTATCACAAATCATTCACTCAGTGCTGTAACATTCATTAAGAATACCAGTTAGTTCATATCTGAAATTGTACTTGTTTTCACTCATACTATTTATATTCTGTATATAATATTCACATATAACTATATACTTAGATACCATTCTTATCCTTCACATAACATATAATTTGATATACAGGGATAAAAAGCTAAAAAAGCTCTTCTTCATAGTCCCAATTCCATCCTTACCATATACTTGTGTTTTTAACATGTATTTTTTTTTGTTTCATTCATCAATATACATATTACTACTTGTATGTTCACTGTTGCCACTTTCAGGATCAAATTCCCAGAATGTCATTTCTCATACTCTCAAAGGCATTTCTCTTGAGATCTCATTCACATAGAATATCTAGCTTATAATTGCACATTTCAATCACAATCTCTTGTTCATTTGCTTTCACTTATATTGGGTTTGTCCCGTTTTTTTGATAAAAATCGAAGAAAAATTTTATTTACTAAAACTTGTATTTAGTGAATGTAGTATATGCTGTTCTGTTCGATGCAAAAGTTTGTCCCGTTTTTTTGATAAAAATCTAAGAAAAATTTTATTTACTAAAACTTGTATTTAGTGAATGTAGTATATGCTGTTCTGTTCGATGACCTTTTTCCATCTCTCTAGTAGCTGTATAATCCTGTGCTCATAGAAGTTTTGAGATTTCTGGCTAAAGATCTGATCCAAGTGATTTTTCAAATCTTCCAAGGAAGTTTTTACCATCTAAACTGTTTTGAAGTAATCTAAATAAATGATAAGTCAGAGGGTGCAAGGTCGGGAGAATACAGTAGATGGACCAAAACATTCCAGTCAAGTTGTAAAAGTTTTTGTCAAATGACCAAAGACACATGTGGTCTAGCATTGTCTTAATGGAACACAATGCCCTTTCTGTTGGCTATTTCAGGCCATTTCTGGTCAACTGCTTGCTTTAATTCACTTACTTGTTAGTTGTGAACAGTATTTCTCTGAATTAATGGTTTGGTTTTCAGGTAATAGGTTATAATAAACAATTCCCTTCCAGTCCCACCAAATGCATAGCATAACCTTTGGATGTATAAAGTGGCTTTTGTGCTGGTTGAAGGGGCATCTCCACACTTAGACCATGATCTCTTACACTTAACATTATTGTACACAATCCATTTTTCATCACCTGTAACTATCCGCTTTAAAAATAGATTGATTTCATTGTGCTTCAGTTGAGAATCGCAAGGAGAAATTTGGTGTATCAAATTTTTCTCCATTAAGGGTCGATTCATACACATCAGTTATGTATCTGCTCAGTTCTAACAACTTTTGTCAGTATCAGTGACCTAAATTATTGTTCCTTTGTTTTCCGATGTTCATGTTCACACAAGACCAGCACAGTGCCCTACTTTTGCTCTCAGTGTCAGTTCAGTGTCCATACCGTGAAAGTGCTATACATTGCCAACAATATTTTTTATTTTTTCACTGACGATTTGTGAGTAAGGGAATGCTTACTACCAGGAGCAGACTGGAACATTTTTTCAGTTCTAGCATTATTCTGTCAGTGCTCAATAGTTAAACTCAATATTATGACAATTCACCACTATGGATATATCGTCACCAGAACATTTCGCCATAAGATATAGAAAAAAAATAGAAGTATTTCAAAAAATTAAATAGTTTTTTATAAATTTTTTTGCAGTACTCTTGTCTTTATCTTTATATATTAATGTCCTTGTGATGATATATCTGTAATACATATTAAATAAATTAAATACCTAGTATTTTTTACAAAACAAATTTTAATGACAAAATAAAAGTAATTAACTAAAATACAAATCTTTATTTTTGTGCAAATACTAAAACTGATACATTTGAATAAAAATGAATGAAGAAGAAGAATAATCTGAAACAAATATACATTATATTGAAAGTGCAGTGTGTGATATAAAAATTCGATTCATTGACTGCCGGCCCATATCGTTACGACAACATTGACCCTTCTGGAACTTTCCAGAATGCTCTTGTGGCCAGTGTGCCCTACCTACTATAGAAATAAATGACAAACAATTGATTAAATTGATTTGTCAACATAACATATTATATCTAATCACTTAACTTAAGTGGAAGCACACTAAGCAGTTGAGAATAACGTTAAAATCTTTATTAATACAAACGTTTTTGGCTGATTAAAGCCATCTTCAGGTATCCTTCAAAAATTACAGATGTTCTAGAACAGTTATTCGTTCAAAGAATATCTGTAATTTTTGAAGGATACCTGAAGATGGCGTTAATCAGCCGAAAATGTTTGTATTAATAAAAGATTTTAACATTATTCTCAACTGCTTAGTGTGCTTCCACTTATCTAATCACTTAACTTAAGTTTTAGTAAGAGTTGAAGCAGTTATTATCTGGTAAAAATTAACATATTACATGATTTATCCTTAGTTTCTATCAAAATATATAATCTTCAGATATTCTAAAATATTCAAAAAATTTCCTTCCATCATCCACTAATTCCTTGTATAACATAGCAAACTCTCTTTCACTTTTCTTTTTTTCCAAGCTTCATGTACCCACTTTTGTTTTTTAGCTTGATTCCCTTCTTCTTCATCTAAAATTATAGCAGTTGTAGTCAATTTCTCATCCATAAACTGAGCCATCTCAAAAATCACTGACTACAAACTAAACAAATTGCACAGATAAGTATGTATAGATGACACTGACATGTGTGAATCAACCTTAACTCATCCAGTGCTTATACACCGACCTTGCTAACCATTCCAAGTTGATGTAATTGCCTTGACACTGTTGATTGGAGAAATTCTTGGAATCGACCAATCTCATGAGTGGTTCTATGCCGATCACTTTTAGTCAGCGCCAATATTTTGTCATCATCAGCCTCAGCCAGTTATCCAGAATATGGTGCATCATTGTTGATTGGTTGATTCCAAGAATTTCTCCAATCTCATGAGTGGTTCTATGCCGATCACTTTCAGTCAGCGCCAATATTTTGTCATCATCAGCCTCAGCCAGTTATCCAGAATATGGTGCATCGCTAAGATTAAAATTGTTTTCACAAAACTTTCTAAACCATTTACGGCACATGGAATTGTCAACGGCACCCTCACTGTATAGTCTATGACAGAAAGGTTTTGACATCTACCATAAGGGCTGTATTAGAGGAAGTAGTTTCGATTGTAAAGTCTGGAGAATCTCGTATTTATGTTGCGGGGGATAGTCGGGCGTACTTGGAGGTATAACCCTAGGAAGGTAAGAAAATGAAGTTAGGAGAGTGAGAAAGAAGGATAGAATAGGGGAAAAGAACCAGTCAAAAGGAGTGTGACTGGACACTAGAGAAGAGTGGATATAGCAATCAACACCAAAAACCTGAACGCCTGCACTGGCACATTAATAAGAAAAACAAAAACAGAAAAACAGCAAACAAAACTGACACCGGTCAGGGGGAAGAAAACAAAATGATAGTAATTATAATATTTACAGAGTTGAAAAAGATGTTTAACAAACACTAGAAGAGTTCGTCGACTAGAAGAGCAGGTCCGGTGACGAAACAGTGATTCCTGCAATATTCCTGGTTCCAACAGTTTTCTGGCATGAATATCAGAGCGCATTTTTAAATTTACCGCGTTGCGCGCCATTGTTTTCTGGAGGCGCCATTTATATTTTGACTGCCTTGTACTCCAGAATCAGATGTTTAGTCATGCTTGCAACCAGGATTGCCAGATTGGCTTTATTCATACCAAATGAGCTCTTTTTGACTTTTTTTAGACATGATTGCTTTAGAAATTTTTTAACATTTTGGGGTTTTTGGCTTTTTTTTTTTTTTTGCTTATTGGCATTATATAAAATCTTTTAACTTTTTTCGAAGTTACAGTAACTAATTAAAATTCTGTAAAACTATTTTATTTAGTTCAATTAACATTCTGTAGAACTACAGTCTTTTATGTAATTATTGAACAATAAAATTTCATTTGCTTTTCATTTTGTGTTTAATTTTATTTCTTTAAAGCATTGTACAAGTAGTCTTTTCCTGTTAAATATATATAGCATATATATATACATTCAACAAAAATCCGGAATTTTCGAAAATCCGGCAGTTCAGGTACCGAGGTTGCCAGATTTTTGATAATCAACCTGTATTATCATCTAAGAAACTCAAATATTCCAGTAAAACGTTTCATAAATCTATAGAGAGTTTACAAGAGAGCAGAACTTTAAAGAATTGTCTTATAATCGATTTTTGTTTCTAAGGGCAGATATGAAGAGCCTCTTAATTTTATTGTTGAAATTTTATTTCGTTTTAATCAAACCCATTTGATATATTTATTCTATATTTAGTTTACGATAAAATTTAACAAGATTTTCCTCTTATATTTGATATAAAAAATGGATAAAAACGAGAGAAAATTACGCAAAAAATTATATTTTAATAAAATAATTAAACAATAAAATTATCAAGTCATCATTAGTCTCATCAATATGACCAAAAATAATCAAATATGTTATCATAAATCATCAATCTTTTCTTTCATTTATAGATTAGTAAATGAAATCCATTTAATCTTTCAATCCGAAAAATTTTCAGTCCGGTAATTGAAAATCCTAATGACTTCATAATTCAGGAATAGGAATTATGTTTCAGTGCTCATTTTTAATCCTATATTTTTATTCCAGTATTTTTATTATGTTAAAAATTGAAATATAATTTATATTTACCATATCTATTTTTATTTAGGTCGAAAACACCTGTTGAATGGTCTTCTGTTGAAAATTCAACGGTTCCAACAAAAATAAATTTCAATTTTTCAAAAGAAACATTAAAAGCTATTGATCAAGCCAAACACAGTCTAAATAAGTAAGAAATCATTTTTAATGTATTCAGTTATTGTTATTAATTAATCAGTACTCAATAGAAATAGCCGTAAAAATTAATATAAATTATAACACTGGATTTAATTCTTGAAATTATAACATAGGTTTATTATTTAAAGATAAAATCTACCTTATAGTTTATATTATATTATATTATATTTAATCTTTTTTTTATTATTATTTTTTTTATATTTTTTAATTTTTTTTATATTATATTATATTATATTTAATCTATTTTATCATAAATTTGGTTTTGCAAATTTTTTTTGCATAAATATTTCAATTATATAAGAAGTGATACATTTTGTAAAGTTATTTATCAGGCAATTCAAATATTGAAAGTTCGAATTTTTATTTAAAAGTTCTTTCTAAAATGGTTTTTTTTTTGCAAGTTGAATGCGTATTTATTTTTTAAAATATATTACCTAAGTTTAATATCATTTAAATCATTTAGTAAACATTTTCAAAAAATTTTCAGCCTAGCCTTTACATAATAAATCCATCCTCCAACGATTTTTTCACCATTTTCACGAAGCAGAAAGTGTCAATGACCGAAAACGTTATCTAAAAATAATAATTTCTTTATCGTTAAATTCGATTAAAATTACTGTTTTGTGATAACGTTCCGGTTGTTAACACATTTTGTGAAAATAGCGAACAATTCGATGAATGAAAAAATTATTATGAATAAGACAATTTATAAATTTAGGAAAAACTGGATGAAATTTTCCCAAATTTCAGATCTCAGATACCTTAAATAATTTTTACTAAAAAATGCTCGGCAAATTCCACAATAAATCTTCTGTACGAATATTTTTGATTACTGATTGTATTGCTGTTTGAAGATTATGTTAATTCTGGTTATCTGTGTAAATATTTTATTTGTGAGAAAAAGCCTAAAAAAGCTAATCCATACGATCTTGAAATTAAATATATAAAACCTTGAAGAAGGCAGTTTATAAATTTGGGAAAAACTGGATGAAATTTTTCCAAATTTCAGATCTCAGATACCTTAAATAATTTTTACTAAAAAATGCTCGGCAAATTCCACAATAAATCTACTGTACGAATATTTTTCATTACTGATTGTATTGCTATTTGAAGATTATGTTAATTCTGGTTATCTGTGTAAATACTGTATTTTATTTGTGAGGAAAAGCCTAAAAAAGCTAATCCATACGATCTTGAAATTAAATATATAAAACCTTGAAGAACTGCAAAAAAATAAATATTGAACAATGAATCCGTGCAATCGAAGAAAATATTCATTAAAACAAGTAAATGAGAGTATTCAAGAATAGAATGAACATTTTAAGCATATATTGAAATTAAAATTAATAAACTTCTTATTTAATTTATATATATATCTGTGGTGGCCAAACTTCATCTCCCTATGAATCACATAAGAGAATCTCAAATACTCGAAAGCCGCATTTTCTTTTTGGATCAATGAGAATAGCGTCATTTTTTCGGATAATCTTAATAATGATTTCAGAAATTATTTATTTCAGATGCATTTATTTCGTATAGATGCATACTATATTTACAATAAATAAAAATATAATATATCTGTAATACGTTTAACTTAAGTATTTGCTTCATATTTACTATTAACCTTCATGGTATGGAGCCACATTGAAGGTACCAAAGATCATCAGTTTGGCCACCTCTGATATATATAATTATCATATATATTTTTAATCCGTTACAATAATCTGGGGTGGCCAAACTTCATCTCACTATGAATCACATAGGAGAATCTGAAATACTCGAAAGCCGCATTTTCTTTTTGGATCAATGAGAATAGCGTCATTTTTTCGGATAATCTTAATAATGATTTCAGAAATTATTTATTTCAGATGCATTTATTTCGTGTAGATGCATACTATATTTACAATAAATAAAAAATATAATATATCGTTTAACTTAAGTATTTGCTTCATATTTACTATTGACTTTCATGGTATGGAGCCACATTGAAGGTACCAAAGATCAGCAGTTTGGCCACCTCTGATATATATAATTATCATATATATTTTTAATCCGTTACAATAAAACTTGTAACTCGACAATTTGGATTATATTTTTATCGGATAATCCTGTATATGCAGTTGTATTTGGAATCTCATTCATATTTTATTTTTAGTAAAAACAAGATTAAAATTTTCAGATACTGCGTTACGTATCAATCTCTATAATGGAAATATGGTTAGTTATATCTTAATCATATAAATATGTATAACAAAGTTAAATTAAGTTATAATTATAAAATTATTTTATGGTTTTTGAATCTTTAATTAGATTCAAAAACCATAAAATAATTTTATAATTATAACTTAATTTATGTAGATGCATACTATATTTACAATAAATAAAAAATATAATATATCGTTTAACTTAAGTATTTGCTTCATATTTACTATTGACTTTCATGGTATGGAGCCACATTGACAATGAAATGATTAGAAAAGCATTAGAGCTTTTCAGTCATTTCATTTCTTACCTAGAAATTATGCTTGCTATGTTCTGAATCTATCTTGAGCTGCACTTCAAAGAGACATCTTTGTAATGTAATGAATGGCATCCACCTCAAATAGATCAATCATCCAATCTGTAATATTTATCTACAGCAAGTCATAATGCATATCACTATAGATATAAATGCTTCAAAGTTCATATTTTATTCTGTAAAAATATTAACCCTATAAGCAATGAAATAATTAGAAAAGCATTAGAGCTTTTCAGTCATTTCATTTCTTATCTAGAAATTATGCTTGCTATGTTCTGAATCTATCTTGAGCTGCACTTCAAAGAGACATCTTTGTAATGTAATGTCAAAATGAATGGCATCCACCTCAAATACATCAATCACCCAATCTGTAATATTTATCTTCAGCAAGTCATAATGCATATCACTATAGATATAAATGCTTCAAAGTTCATATTTTATTCTGGCAATGAATTTTGGAAGTATCACTCAGAAATTTATTATAGCTCTAATGTTCTGTTTTTTATACTGATCCTTTAGAAATATAGTGCAAACCATATTAAGAGTCACTGCTATAATTTATGAGTTAAAAAATATTATCTATGCATTTATAATTAATTTATAAAGAAATATAGTGCAAACCATATTAAGAATCACTGCTATAATTTATGAGTTAAAAAATATTATCTATGCATTTATAATTAATTTATAACATATGAATTATTGACAAGTTTTTAATTAAAAAATATTTTAAAGTAAAACAATTTAGGTAATTTATTTTAATAGAGGAAGGTGGACAAGATGGGTCAGATTTTAGAATTTTAATTATAAAATCATAAATACTTGTACGAAAAATCTGTAAATTTTATCAAAGAAAATGGCATTATAATTAAACACTTTGATACTGAAATGATTACTCAACAATAAGATTAAGGATATTAAAAAAAGCATTTAAAATTTATATCAAATGAATCATCTTATCCCAGTGGTGGGGCAAAATCGTTTGACTGATAAATTCTGATTTAGAAAAATAATTTGGATATAAAGTTAATCATAACTTATTGTGAAATTATCATTCTAAGAAATGATATATTTTATTTGAAATAATATTTCAAATATCATAAGTTCTCAAAGTAAGATTTATTGAAATTATTAGTTGTAAGCCAAAATCATTTAAAACGAACAGTATAAATTTTTATGTGTTTTTTTATTATCTATGTTTTTTATAAATTAAATCTAATACAGATTGAAAAATTAAGAGATATCTTATTTAACCATCTTGCCCCATAATGCATTCTCTAAAAAAATAATGCAAAATACAGAATGTTGAAGTTGGTAGAAAAGTATATCCCATCAAAACATCTCATATGTAAAAATATAAGCCAAGTACAGTATTGTCGAAAAGATGTGGTTATTTTGGTTGATGTTATCATATTATTTTCTTAAATAGCCAAAAAGTAGTTGCATCTTTTCTCTAAAAAAATAATGCAAAATACAGAATGTTGAAGTTGTTAGAAAAGTATATCCCATCAAAAACATCTCATATGTAAAAATATAAGCCAAGTACAGTATTGTCGAAACAGGATATTTGTGAAAATTTAGATGCGGTTATTTTGGTTGATGTTATCATATTATTTTCTTAAATAGCCAAAAAGTAGTTGCATCTAAATTGCAACAAATTTAGATGTGCTACTTGTTTGACGATTTAAGAAAATAATATGATAACATTAACCAAAATAACCGCATCTAAATTTTCACAAATATCCTGTTTCGACAATACTGTACTTGGCTTATATTTTTACATATGAGATGTTTTTGATGGGATATACTTTTCTAACAACTTCAACATTCTGTATTTTGCATTATTTTTTTAGAGAAAGCATTATGGGGCAAGATGGTTAAATAAGATATCTCTTAATTTTTCAATCTGTATTAGATTTAATTTATAAAAACATAGATAATAAAAAAACGCATAAAAATTTATACTGTTCGTTTTAAATGATTTTGGCTTACAACTAATAATTCAATAAATCTTACTTTGAGAACTTATGATATTTGAAATATTATTTCAAATAAAATATATCATTTCTTAGAATGATAAGTTATGATTAACTTTATATCCAAATTATTTTTCTAAATCAGAATTTATCAGTCAAACGATTTTGCCCCACCACTGGGATAAGATGATTCATTTGATATAAATTTTAAATGCTTTTTTTAATATCCTTAATCTTATTGTTGAGTAATCATTTCAGTATCAAAGTGTTTAATTATAATGCCATTTTCTTTGATAAAATTTACAGATTTTTCGTACAAGTATTTATGATTTTATAATTAAAATTCTAAAATCTGGCCCATCTTGTCCACCTTCCTCTATTAAAATAAATTACCTAAATTGTTTTACTTTAAAATATTTTTTAATTAAAAACTTGCCAATAATTCATATGTTATAAATTAATTATAAATGCATAGATAATATTTTTTAACTCATAAATTATAGCAGTGATTCTTAATATGGTTTGCATTATATTTCTAAAGCAGTGTTTCCCAAACTTTTAACATATGTGTACCCCTTCTATAATTTTCGTAACGCTGAGTACCCCTCGTCAAAAAAATGGATGTATTTTAACGAAGTAAGTTGTCTCTTTAACGAAGTGCGGTATATTCACGCCGTGTCACACTAGACCATCTCACGCCTCACAAGACTGTCTTGACTTGATTCATGAGAACATAGAATTAGGCTCAGCTAAGCACGATGCAGTGCATATCCCCACCAAACTTCGGTGCAACGCGTACCCCCACCAAACTTCGGTGCAACGCGTACCCCCACCAAACTCTTCCCGTACCCCTGGGGGTACGCGTACCACACTTTGGGAAACACTGTTCTAAAGAATCAGTATAAAAAACAGAACATTAGAGCTATAATAAATTTCTGAGTGATACTTCCAAAATTCATTGCCAGAATAAAATATGAACTTTGAAGCATTTATATCTATAGTGATATGCATTATGACTTGCTGTAGATAAATATTACAGATTGGGTGATTGATCTATTTGAGGTGGATGCCATTCATTACATTACAAAGATGTCTCTTTGAAGTGCAGCTCAAGATAGATTCAGAACATAGCAAGCATAATTTCTAGATAAGAAATGAAATGACTGAAAAGCTCTAATGCTTTTCTAATCATTTCATTGCTTATAGGATTAATATTTTTACATTGTTATGAAAAATATTTAAATATATTTATTATTATAATTATAAAATTATTTTATGGTTTTTGAATCTTTACTATTAAAATTCACCAAGCGGGACCAGCACTCTGAAAAATCTTTTCAGAAGATACCAGACCCAGGACGCGAATCTGTGTCGTCCTGCGTGGCACTTCGACATCGTTACTACTCGGCCATCTGGTCGCTATATTTTGAATATTAAAGAATCTTCCTGAAAGGAATATTTAACTATGTAGAGGATATTTTTGGTAGAAATTCCGTCATTTTGTAAAACACTATCACGTTAACATATTAAGCGCTACATACATTTAGTAAACTAAAACAGTATTTGTTGGACTATTTTAATCTTTTACATGTTATAAAATACGACAGCTAATAATAATAATAATAATATTTTATTCCTTTTTTAAATCAATTCGAAAATATTATAAATTTGTATTCATATATTATCATATTATAATTATTTTAAATTTTTTTTCAAAATTTGTATAATTTTGAAAAAAATGGATTCAGTAAACGAGTATAAAAAGTGTGTATGTCTATCACATTTCACGAAAGAAAACATATGATTTAGTTAAACAAATTAGCTTTCTTACAAATCACCTAGATTTAAATGACAACTTGCACAATCTGGTTTGAAAATACAGCATATTGAACATGAAGAATGATTTATCGAAACTTGCCATATTAACCCGAATATATTTTCCAAAATAATTAACTATAAAGTAGTGATCGTGTTATATTTGCCAATAATAATTGTAACAGATTAGAAGAGAATTATATTAGCTTCTTTTTTAGTATATTTTGAATATTATTTTTAATTTTTTACATCTCTTTTCAATCAGGAAGATTACTAAGGGACGGGACCAGTTTCAACCATGGGTGCACCCACACCCGTGAAGCGGGGCCGGATGATGAAGGGCGGGGATCACCGAGCGGGACCAGCACTCTGAAAAATCTTTTCAGAAGATACCAGACCCAGGACGCGAATCTGTGTCGTCCTGCGTGGCACTTCGACATCGTTACTACTCGGCCATCTGGTCGCTATATTTTGAATATTAAAGATTGGGACGCGAATCTGTGTCGTCCTGTGTGGCACTTCGACATCGTTACTACTCGGCCATCTGGTCGCTATATTTTGAATATTAAAGAATCTTCCTGAAAGGAATATTTAACTATGTAGAGGATATTTTTGGCAGAAATTCCGTCATTTTGTAAAACACTATCACGTTAACATATTAAGCGCTACATACATTTAGTAAACTAAAACAGTATTTGTTGGACTATTTTAATCTTTTACATGTTATAAAATACGACAGCTAATAATAATAATAATATTTTATTCCTTTTTTAAATCAATTCGAAAATATTATAAATTTGTATTCATATATTATCATATTATAATTATTTTAAATTTTTTTTCAAAATTTGTATAATTTTGAAAAAAATGGATTCAGTAAACGAGTATAAAAAGTGTGTATGTCTATCACATTTCACGAAAGAAAACATATGATTTAGTTAAACAAATTAGCTTTCTTACAAATCACCTAGATTTAGATGACAACTTGCACAATCTGGTTTGAAAATACAGCATATTGAACATGAAGAATGATTTATTGATTCAAAATCACGAATTAAATGTGCTTACTCTTGATTCAATAACTGACGCTTGTTTGCTGAATACGACCCGTAAGAGCAGTTTTTGTGCTTTTTAGATGATTGCTGAAGATTCTGAATAAATGGTAGTTTGGAACAAACAATTCATAAAATACTGATGAATTCGTTACTCAGAAAAAATTGCTACTGATGATTTCAATTATAGTAAAATGGTATTTATAAAAATATTTAACTTAATTAAAATGGGATTGTTGATTCACTTATGGCATCTGTGATATATCATTTATTTCTTAATACTGCTGATTATGTCCAACTATATACAGTGAAACCTCCTATGTTGGACACATTTGGTTCCTTCAAAATGTGTTCAACTTAGAGAGGTGTCCAACATAGAGAGAGATTCATAAAATCAAAATTTTTTCTAAACATACTAAACTGTCGGCACGCCTTTATTCAATCCAAACTGAAAACCTTTATTATTGTAAAATGTAACTCAAAAATGTCAAATACAAACTATAGTCTGTCAGTGCTTTCAACGTAAGAACTATTTATTTGAAAAGAAGTTTGTATCTAGAGTTTGCCTTTTTTATATTTAATTTACACTTCATCCACACATTTTTTTTTTATATTTAATTTATACTTCATCCACATATTTTCAATTTTATTTGCGTTTGCCTCTTTTATATTTAATTTACACTTCATCCACATATTTTCAATTTTATTTTTAACTAAATAGAGTTTCAACAATCTCTGGTTCATTATTAGAAAATACTTATCAAATAGAGTTTTAACAATCTCGTTCATTATTAGAAAATACTTATCGTTCGAATTCCTCTACATATTCCAAAACTGTTTCATGATCATTCCGTTCCTCTTCCAACAAAGTCTCTATATGAATTGAGCTGGATATAATCTTTTCAATTAAATCACTATCTATACAATTTTCATATTCACGATGGACAAGATTGCTGTCAAAATTTGTAAAAATCTTCAGTTAAAATTTTATGATGATAGTTCTCAGGAAGAGCACTCAGTTCTTCTCCTAGGTCAAAGTTATTGATCTCTTGCATTCCTTCCTCAATGAAATCTATAAGGAACCCAGCTTTTTTAAAACATTTCTGAACAGTTAATTGTGAAACTTCTTGTCATGCAACATAAATCCAATGGTTGCTAATCACAGCAACAGAAGAAACAGCACACAATTCTCAAAGAAAAAAGTAAAATATAAATCAAATCAAAAGTAATCAATTATAGCCCAAATATTTTTTATTTTATTGCAATAAAATATTCTGGCAAAACTAACCAATTATAGACCAAGTATTTTTAAGGAACTTTTATGATGTAATTTTCTGGGTTTTTATTAAGTGATTGTTAAGTTGGTGCAAAGTTAAAGATGTTTAATAAAAGGGCTGTTAAAAGAAGGCTCTAGAAGAATCATTATCTGATGATATACATCTCCATATATCATGTTAACAAATATTTTTAATTTTATTGCAATAAAATATTCTAGCTATAATTTGGCTAAATTTTTGTTTGATTTTTCTCAATGCTCTGTATTTACAGTAATAAGTAAACCATAAATTTATAAGTCATCAGTAACCATCTCAAGACATGACTTATCAATGTTATAAGATTCTCTTTCACAAATTCCTTTGATTAATCTTCTAAATCTAAATAAAATATTTAACCAATAAACAAAAAGTATCCATCTTATTGCAAACAGTTGTTCAAGATACAAGATAGAGAGGTGTCCAGGATATAGAGGTTTGAACATATAGTAAAATATAGGCTTTTGTCCGGTTCCAAGAAAAGTCATTCAACATAGAGAGGTGTCCAATTTGACAGGTTTTACTGTACCAGAAATTACAATAGTGAAATTTTAAAGTTTTCACCTGAATTTTAATAGGAGTTTTGATGACATCTTGTATATACTATGTAGTATTTTAAAATAATTATTTTAACTATAATTATACTAGATATATATGATTATAAAAACCGATCTAGAGGAGTATAATTGGAATTGATCCAGTTCTATCATTTAATATTTCTAAACTAATACTTTTAAAATAATTTTATTGAATTAAACTCAAATATATGAATTTTTTAGACTACATGGATTACGTGGTGTATTATATGAAGTCGCAACACTACATAAATTTTTATATGGTAGAATGGAAATTATACATTCCACGTCAACCGAGGCTGTTGAATTTTGTAAAACTATGTTGGATTATAATGCCAGTTTAAGAGAAAAAGTCATGGCTTTAAAAATTGCTGTTGCAGCTCACAAACATGCAGTCAATGAGGTAAAAACAGTTATTTTGTATCTATATTTATCTTTTGATTCCATTTAAATGAATTCTTTTATAACTTTTAATATTCAAATGATGATTTTAATTCATTTTATATATATTAATTAGTAATTCTTACTAATCAAAACATTTAATATGTAAAAAATCAAATATCGTACTAATAAATAAGAATACTTATTAAAATTTAGATATGACTACTTTGGTTGACGTTATTGTTTGATTTTCTTAAATTATCAACTAAGTATCCATCAGATAGATATTGATCTTAATTCTCAAAACTGGAGATATTGGATTCGGAATCCCAATTTCCAAATAATAATGGCTTACTTTATAATAGACCTACTATAAGATGACTGGTTAAAATATCAAAGATGCTCTAATCATATTTATTATAATGCTAGATGTTTTTATTTTTTTAATAAAATAATGAAAATAATATCAGTTCGTTATAAATTGATATTTTATGATAATAGACGATGATGACAATAACTATAAAATATCCAGAATGAACTTTCAAATTAAATGTTATATGCATTTTCAATGATAGTAAATAATATAATATAATTTATTGATTTGTCCAATAAATGTTTAGGCTCACAGAGGTGAAGGATTAGATACACTATTACTTGGTTTGAAAAGAGCGGCAAGAGAAATTGGAATCGAAGTTCCAAAATTGTTTGAAGATTATGGATTTAGAATGTGTTACTATTATCGTTTAGTTACTAGTCAGGTAAATATAAAATTATTAATAGTATATATATAAATTTTAAAATTTTCTGCTTAAAATCTTATATTTTCTTTATAGCTTCCAATGGAATTTGAATTATTAGGCAGTTTTGGGCCTTTATTCATTGATGGATATGGCTTACCGTACAATGTTTATCCAAATTATATGCATTTTTTTGCACTTTCAGTATTTCATAGACCAGAATCATCATCAGCTAATCTTCTTCAAGCAATTGATTGTTCCTTAAAAGAAATTAAGGAAATAGTAGATAAGGCAGGAAAGTTAGACTTAAAATACGATTTAAATGTTTCATATTAATTGAAAAACACTGTATTATTAAATATTTTATAGTGAAATAGTAATAATAGTGGAAAATTCTCTTAAAATTATTTTTCACTGTGAAGATTTTTAGATTGTTATATATAAAATTTACAGAAGATATCAGATCATTAAATATTAATTTTGTATTAAAATAAAATAACAATTAAAAACAAAATCAATTAATAATAAAAAATCTTATAATTTGATATAGTTTTTTTTATATTGCCTTTATAATGCTTTACCATCCTAAATTATTTCTACATTTTATATAAGAATTAGTTCTGTATGATGATTTGAGTCTTCATTTTTAATATAATTTCTGACAGTGTTAGATTACTTGATGTTAAATAGTAGAACTACTCTCTTTTCTTGTTCTACAGTTCTGTTGCTTGCCTGTTGAAAAAATCCCACAATATTCCAGTTACTGAGGAATGAGAAAGACATAATTAGTTATTCTAATATTAAATTATGAAATGAAGTTAGAAATAAATTTTGTTTACTGCTAAATTATAATTTTTGATATAATTCAATAAATTTAAACTATTATATAGAAACAGGAACAAATTATTTTTACAATTGTTTGATAGTATTCTGTTTTTTGTGTAAAATACTTCATTAACAAATAAGAGATATACAGGGTGATTCAAAAAGGTTGTGGCAAAATTTCGACTTGTAGAGGATATAATTCCGAGTAAAAAAAAAATCTAGTCGCGTTTTTTTATTTGAAGCTCCGTTTAAAACAGGTTCCCAAAGTTTTGCCTAGGTGGGCCAAATTATAAATTCCATAATATTTGGCGGGCCAAAAAAAGTGTTATGGAAAATACGTTCAAATTGATAAAAAGTTAGATACAAAGGAAAGATTTATACTAATTTTATAGTATAATCGTTCTTTATTTATGACAATAATTACTTATTACAAACTATTGGGTTGGAAACTAAGTCATTGCGGATTTTTCAAGGATTTTTTGTTTTAGGTGGTTTAGAATGCATGTATGCAATACATTCAGTTTCTCTGCTATCTCCCTGTTGAACTATGACGATAGGTATCAATTATGGCCTTTATTTGCTCATCATCGACTTCAACTGGACGTCCAGAGTGCTCCTCGTCTTTTAATAAAAAATCACCCGAACGAAATTTGGCGAACCAGTTCTGACACTGCCGTTCTTTTAAGGCTTCATCACCATACACAGCACGTAACTTTTTGTGAGCTTGTGTTGCATTACTACCTTTACGAAAATAAAAAAGCAAAATGTGACGAAAATGTTCGCTTCGGTTCTCCATGTTTTAGCTTATTACACGCACACACTATTTAGCATATCAATGTAATTTTGCTACTGAATGTTTCATAGAGGACCAAGTAATAACATATCAAAAGATCTTATCTGTGCGAATATGTAAACATGCATAAAAATACAAATAATGCTACCTGTTAAGAAATCCGCAATGACTTAGTTTCTAACCCAATATTTAAAATAACACATTTCAAAAATAATTTTAAAAATAACTAAATAATTTCAAATAAAAATAATTAATAATAAATTCATCAATCTGAAGTGTGTGACTTGTGCAGTTTTTTTTTTTTAATAATATCATTGAGCCGTGGTTCTAAGTCGGTAGAATGTATTCTTAACACCGCTTGTAAAAGTTCATCAGTTAATTTTGATCTCAATTTGGACTAATAATATCATTGAGCCGTGGTTCTAAGTCGGTACAATGTATTCTTAACACCGCTTGTAAAAGTTCATCAGTTAATTTTGATCTCAATTACATCGCTTTTAAATGTTCATCAGTTAATTTTGATCTCAATTTGGACTTATTTATGATTGAGAAAGTTTTTTCGCATATATAAGTGCTTTCAAATAATGAAATTTCGCATATATATGTGCTTCCAAATAATGAAAACATATTTGGAAAAGTTTTTCGCATATATAAGTGCTTCCAAATAATGAAAACATATTTGGAAGATTTTCGCATATATAAGTGCTTTCAAATAATGAAAACATATTTGGAAGCCTTACTTCATATATATAAGTGCTTCCAAATAATGAAAACATATTTGGAAGCACTTATTATATATTAGTGCTTCCAAATAATGAAAACATATTTGGAAGCACTTATACACGTATTTTTTTTAACTGAACAATTTTTAATTATAATATAAAAATTTATTTACTTTTCTCTAAAAATGTCAATTATCTCTATGAATTCGAGATCGTGGATGATCTGACATCGCGGGCCGCATTTCTAGGGTTTGTGGGCCGCATTTGGCCCGCGGGCCCTCTGGTTTAAAAGATATAACGTCCGAAAGTTTTGTGACGTCAAGTCAAATATTATTTTTTAAATATATTTATTTGCATTTTTAAAATCATCTATAAATTTTAAAAACTATCCAAAAAAATTTTGCTGCTTAAAAACTATCCAAAAAAATTTAGAGCATGAAGAACGTTGTTTATTAAATTCATGACTGATTATTTAACATGAAATGTAACTGTCTTACAAACGCAGCATTCATTTTCGAACAGCAATTTAACTTTCGAAAATGATTATATGATATGATTATATTTTCGAATGTTCGAAAATAAATGCTGCGTTTGTAAAACAGTTACGTTTCATTTAAATAATCGGTCGCTAATTTAATAAACAATGTTCTAAGCGCTCTAAGGCCCGGTTCAATCATTCTGTTGTTACTTTAACAACGGTGTCACTGAGTGGTGTTAGGGAAATTCTGTTCCACCAATCATTGTTAAGCCTAACAGTGATATCAATATGGAACATTAGTCTCGACCACTGTTACGACCGATGTCAGAGTATTCAAACACAGCAAAACCTACTTTAGTTCGATATATCTATTGAGTTATGCTATTAATAATAATAAAAACTACAAAAACAAATTTGAATATCTGAATTTAATAATAGTGAATTTTATTTGCTTTTCAAATTACCAAATTATAAATAATTATACATGCGACGTGATTAATCATTTTAAAATAAGTTGTTAATAATACATGCATGAATATTATCTTCATACTGGGTTTCTTAAAAATAGTACAGATTGTAGATTATATGAATTAATTTTTCAAAGGAACTGTGCATTTTCCAAGATATACGGTTGTTTTCGAGATAAATATTTACTAATGAATCGTATATTTTCATTTTTCAACAAATATTCGGGAAGATATTCATAATAAATATAGCAATCTCACCTTTAGTAACAAACCATATATCTCGGAAAATTCACCATCTAAAATTATCTTGAATTATTAGACTAACGATGTCGTTTACTTTCAACATTAGCCATCTTGGATTGTCACGTGTTGCTATAGCGTCATTTTTTACCACGTGCTTTAATTTGACCAATAAGGGTCGGTTCCACCAACATCGTATAACACTACTGTCAATAAAGACACTGTCAGTGTAAGGCTGGATTCACACTGGTCTGAGACCATGTCTACGACTATGACCACGACTGATAACTTGTGATAGAACATGCACATTGATCACGACCGGCTTCACGATTTTTCGAATCAGCCAATAACAACGCGTAAATAACAGACAATAAGAGCTGATGTAGCATTCAGCTCGTAACATTTGACCAAATGCCTCCTTTCTATTGACTACTGTAATTGACGTAGCCACTGCGACCACGATAATATTCAGCAAGTTGAATATTGTCGTGGTCGCAATAAAGAGTCGGGAAGCGAGGCCTAATGGGATTGTTTCTATAGCAGCGGTCGCGGTTGTGATCGAGATCGCAGTCGCAAGGCCAGTGTGAATCCAGCCTAACAACGATCAGTAATTCGAAGCATCCCGGAGAAGGAGTTCCTGGGGGCGTACGAGCAATGGAAAGAACGTTGGCAGCACTGTGTGACTTCACGAGGGTCCTACTTTGAAGATTTTTAAATATAAGTGATGTTGTCTGTAATAAATTGTCTTTGCCAGTATCAATCCAATTACTTTCAGGACAAACTCTGTATTTATAAAAATAATCATAGTCCTTAAATTATTATATTTTTAATATTTTCAATAATAATTTTATAGTGAAAAATGATTATAATAAAGAATATAAAACTATTAAATATTTGGATTATAAAATTGATCTCAAATTTATTTTAATTCCAATCTAAAAAAGGAAATTTAGAGAATTATTTTTAAAATTAAATACAGCAAATAAATTTTAAACTTAAATTATCAGGAAATAATTAAAAATTTTGGTGATTCAGGAAGTAATAATACTGTGTATCAATTTTCACTGTCCGGAATATCATTAGATCGGTTTTTCAATCCATTTATATTTTCTTCAGGCAAATTTTGGTTTTCAGACATTTTATCTTCGGATGTCTGTTTAGACAAAGGTTCTGCTGCTGCTGCAGATTGTTTGGAAGAAAAGTCGGTTGTTTCTTTAAGCTGGATCTGACCAACACTGTCTCTTTTGCTAGCATTTTCGATTGACTCTATATCGCGACGAGATCTTTTAGCAAATTCGATACTCTTATTAGTGCTTGTACGACTGGCTCTCACTTTATTAAAGCGGGATTTATCATTATTAGCGATTTTATCTTCGAGTTGTTTAGCATTAACATCTTTCGTTTTTCTCGAGTTAAGAGTATCCCGACGAAACTTTTCGTAAAAATATGATCCGGTAATTTCAATCATATCTATCATGTGTGTCTTTATTAACACATCTCTAAAATTCGAAAATTCGCAATGTTCTTTGTTTTCGATATCTACAAAACCCCATCGAGTCATTCGGCCATAAACCATTTTCCCATTCACTTCTTGTTGTTTTTCGCTACCGACGACTGCGAAAGGAATCATATCTCTAATTCTATCATTTAGTACCTTGTCGTCTTGATCTTCGTCGATCTCTTTCATAGGATAAACGACGATTCCATTTTCTTCTAAAGAATCTCTGATGACTTTTTTAAAAGCCAGCCTTTCTTCTACTGTCATAGTATCACTCTTTGCTATCACGGGAATGACGTTGACAATTCTGCATAGCCGCTTCATAAATTCAATATCTAGAGATGTTAACCAACGTCCCGATGGAGTGATGAAGTACACACAACAATGTACTCTCGTGTCTGTGATGATTTTCTTTCGAGCAATACATTCCTCCTCTTCTAAATACTTCTCGTATTGCTCGTATATATATTCTTGTATAGGAAGCCAACAATTTTCATTGTTAATCTGATCTCCAAATCCTGGTGTATCTGTAACCGTAAGGCGTAATCGAACGCCTTTTTCTTCCAAAAGATGAGTTACTGATTTTATTTCTGTTGTTTTGCGATACCCATCAACGCCTAAATCCCTGTCATCCTTTGAACAACTCTTACGACTAACAAACGCTTTGAAAAGAGAGTTGAGCAGTGTGGATTTGCCTAAACCAGATTTTCCAACTAGAAGAATATTGAATTCGTATCCTCTCTTCAACGTTTTCTTCAATGTCTGTTCTTGCAAGGTATCGATTCCAACGTAGCTCCAGTTTTCTGTCTTTAGATAACCCCATTGAGTTGTTTCGGTCAATGTTTCTGACATAATTTCTGTTTTATTTTTTAAACACTTTTCTTATTACAGAATATATACAGATTATATTCGATTAAAGAATAATGGAATTGCTTTTAACGAATTTTATCATCAAATCGAACAATACGATATTTCGAATAAATTAAATAATTTGTTAAAAAAAATTCTAAGTTTTTATTTGTTGGCGAATAATTCACGACATAAAATAATTTTTTTTTCAAATTAAAACAATATGTACAAAATTGTAAATATTTAAAATTTTTCTAAAAACTTGGCTAATGAAATCATATTATCCATCCACATAAACACGATATTTCATGATTCAAACCAAGGATTAGGTAAAATAATTTTACCTAATCCTTGGTTTGAATCAAGGATTAGGTAAAATAATTTTACCTAATCCTTGATTCAAACATCGAAGAATTTTAAACTTTTAGAAGATTGAACAATTTCAAAATTAAAGAATTAATTTCATAATGAATATATTAGCTTGAGAAGTAATCCTTTAATAAAAAATAATCAGATATGAATACGAAATGGAATGGCAAAAAGTGTTCCACAAATTTTTTTTCTATACTGTGTTTCTATTATTAAAATGTGCTCCATATTACTTTTAATATCATAACAGAAAATGTTCCTTATATAGTATTTTGTTTATTTATAAAGAAATAAATTTTTAATTCAAAATCTAGCAAAAAAAAAAAAAAAGATAATTGAAGTGCAACATGCTATTCTAGTTTAAAATTGAAAAATGTTCAATTTTGTGTACGTCTTGCTTACACTTATGGTCCTAATACGATGTGCGAATTTTTTTTAAAATGTTAATTGAAGACATTCTATATAAATTAGATTCCAGTTTATTTCCAATAATATATTGATTATTATTAGTCCGGTATATATATATGAGACTCATTGATCTGAAACAGCGTATTGCCATCATACCCTCCAGAATGTAAAGCCGAAATATTTCCGCACCACCAATTCGGCTAACTTACAATAATCTATTTATAAAAAAAATTGACGATTGAAGAGTTACAGCCCACCGATAGTTGCTTATAAAAAATGCGAATTAGTACTTCCGTTATATAAAAAATACATTCCAAAAACTAATTTTTGGAATGAATTTATGAGAAGTCATTTAATAACTTTAACTACTAATTCTATCATACAGTGGTTCCTAAACTTTTTGTGTCTGCGCCTCCCTTTTTCATAAGAAATTGGTTCGCCCCTCATTTTCATAACAGTAACATTATATATAGTTCCTACTTACAATTTAATACTACAAAACAATATAAGGTAGAGTGGGGTAAGGAACTTGAGGGAAATGCATTATCGGGATTTTTTTATTATAAGATAATCGAAATTTTGCTATTTGATATTGTAATATTCTATTACAAGTTAATATCGACCTATCGACGTAGATAACTTACGATGAATGATGCGAATCCAGTAATAACATCGACTCTTACAAACGTGTCGCGTCCGAACAGCAAACAAAATGTTGACAGCATTTTAAAAGTGCATAAAATTCTTAAGTTACTTCATATTAGGAGATATTTTTTTAGTAAGTACGAAGGATATTGATTAAGGTTTACATTACGTAAAAAGATATTTTTTAGTAAGTACGAAGAATATTGATTAAGGTTTATATTACGTAATATTTTTTAGTAAGTACGAAGAATATTGATTAATGTTTACATTACGTAAACAATATTTTTTGACATTTCAAAATTTATTGAGGAAAAAACCCTGGAAAGCACTTGCCCTGTAAATATTGTTATCCAGGGCAAGTGCCTAACAGCGCCAACGTAAACAATATTTTTTGACATTTCAAAATTTATTGAGAAAAACCCTAAGGCTCTTGCCCCGTAAATATTGTTACCTGGGGAAAGTGCCTAACAGGGTTTACATTATGCAAACAATATTTTTTGACATTTCAAAAGTTTTTGAGAAAAACCCTGGAATCTTGTCCCTAAATATTGTTACCCAAGGCAATTGCGAATCTGCACCTTGGGGTAATCCGGTTATAGGCCTGTTCTGGCCCGTTCAATTTTATTTTTTAGTGTATTATATTTTAATCTGTTTATTAGCTTCTTTTTCTAGCATATAACATGGGTCGCAGCTACGTCAGAAAAACCAACAGAGGCGATTATTCAAAAAAATGAACGACATGCGAACGTTGTCTGAGATGACGATTGATAAATGCAAAGATATCAATTAAAATTTTCGATAAACCATTTTTTATTCCATAAAAAGCATTTTGTCATATTTCACTATACATTTCACAAGGAAGACACAACCTTCGTCCCCCTGCCTGTATGTTAAAGCCGATTTCGATCGGCTTTAACATACAGGTTGGGGGCCATTGAAAAGTGACCCATGTAAAAGAGTTTAGATCACTATGCCTTCGTTTTTAAAAAATCGAGGTCAAATGTCATGACGCCGGACAATGCCGCTTATATACCTAAAAAATTAGAAATTTTTCAACTAAATTGGTGGCCTAATAGTTAAGGCATTTGCATGTGGAACTGAAGGTGGTATAAAACTTCAGATAAAATCAAGTTTTTTTTTTGTCATAGTTTCGCATGGGATAGCAACAATTCGACGAGTTGCTATTACCCCATACGTAAAGAGGCTTTGAGCGAAAATGGATATATTAGATATCACCCGACGCATAGTGATTTACGACAATTAGAGAGTGAGAGAGAGATAAAGCGAGAACAGTCTGAACAATAATTGAAAAGTGATTTTGCCAAATATAATTATGACAAAAAAACTTACTTTTATCTTGAAGTTTTATTGTTAATAATATTTTAAGTTATTCACTAGAAAAAACAAGGAATGCAAGCGCGACTCGACCTTACAACGTTCAGCTCTGCGTAACCTTAGCCATTACGCAGCCGCTTTGGTTGAAATATCACAGTTTTTTAGGCATATAAGCGGTGCTGTCCGGCTTTATGATATTTGACCTCGACTTTTTTCAATAACGAAGGCATAATGACCTAAACTCTTTTACAGGAATCACTTTTCTGGACCCCAACCTGTAGGTTAAAGCCTATCGAAATCGGTGGAATGGAGTTGTCTAAATTTTTGAACTAAACTGTAATTGTTTTAATTTATATTTACAACCAATACTTTTTGTATAGTGACTGCATAAAGATTATTTTTTGTAAAATGTTGCACCCTCAAGTGACTTCTGTCAATTTATATTTCACCAGCTGTCCTGATTAAGCATCGGTTTTATAACATTGAGTAGTCTATCTTGTATATTATATACATCAATGGATTTCCCTAATGTATCAATAAAATTAAAAAATTAAGTAAAGACATCACCAATTATAAAAAATTCTCCAAATATTCTGTTTATAAAAATATTTCATAATATTACTTAACAAATGTTAATTCTACTACATAAACAGAAAAAACATCGATCTTCGATGTTCAAACTACTATGTACACTAAGCAGTGAAACATTTCCATTCCCATCCATCACTGGCCAGATACACCCTAGTCACAGATTACTAATACAGATGGGACACTTAGCTAAAAACAAGGAAATTTCAGTACCACAGCGCCTCTCAGTTAGTTGCTTGTATATTTTTTCTTGAATGTAAAAATTTTATAATTTTTCAAAACATTGACCAGTATTAATATTTCCAAAGTCATTTAAATAATAAAGGATATTTTATTATTTTAAAATATAGAACTATATTGAATAATAATATTACGTAGTAATCTGTTTCCCATAAGCAGCTTTCGTTTCTAGTAGCCATCTTGTTTTCTTAAGACGTTTGATCGTAGCTCGTGGATCGAAGTTAACGTTAGTTATTTATAAAAGGTATTTAGTATAGATTGGAATTTATGGGTCATATCCTCCATATTAACAGGAAGAAGAAGAAGATTGGAATTTATATTATTATACAACGTATTTTCTATTGAGTGAGAGAACTCATCCGCTTAGGCTTAGTAAATGTACTGTATATTAGTTATTTTGAAATGTTTTCATTATTATTATTTAATATCATTAATATATTTTTGATATATAACTTCAGTTTGTACAAATATAAATTTTCAATAAAATTATATTAATATAATATACGTTGTTTTCTGAAGCTTGAAAATAGAATATATTTATATAAACACACAGGTTTCATTAATGTTTAACAATTCGGAAAGAAATTGTTATCAAATTTGTATTATAAATATTTCGAATGTATAAAGTCTAAAACACGATTAAAAATCAACGTTTTGTTTTTAAAAATACATTTAACTTCTTAAAATCGGAAATAAATCAAGAAAGTAGTATTCACAATAACGATTACTGTATATAGGAAGTACAGCCATTTTTGTGATGTCATATCCTGGCTTTGTTGATGACATTTAACTGTTAGTAGCACCATCTATGTTACGTTCTAAAGAAGTAATATGATTGGTTCTTTATATGGCTACGTCATTTTGAAAAGTTACCATTGACAGTATAGGAAGTGTCCCATCTGTATTAGTAATCTGTGACCCTAGTGGCGTCAGGTAGAGGACTGAGTTCAACATGCCAGCTCGATCCCCTCAAATCTGGAGATGTTGAATGAGTTAAATTCGGACCTCTATTAATAAAATGGAAGCGCAGCACGCTTCTACCGCTATCATCAGGCTGATAATATATATTTTGGAATGTTGGATTCGGTTTTGTTAGAGTTTCTTGCTGCAAGGGACTCCTGGTTCAGGCTGCATCATGTTGAATTTGAGCCATTGGAAATCGAATAAATAAGCTTCAGCAAATGGGAATCATGCAAGTGATATTCGGGCAAGCGTGGCATAATCTTAGGATGGATCACTACTTAGTCTGCCTAGTGGAAAGAGGCATAAAATATTCATATATTAAACCTAATCTCACCCAGGATTTAAAATCGGATTATCTGAATGGAAAACCGAAGCGTTTCCATTCAGATGACCCGGGCATCTGAGTATAGGTTCTAAATAACAACCGTTAGGTTGCCATCTGAAGAACCCGGGTTCAAATCTTGGTCTCAATCTGATTGGGCCTGGCTTATGGAATTCCATTCTTCACCGACTCCATTAGTCGGCCGGATGGCTGCGTGGTAAAGTTGTGGCTTACCACACTGGCTTACGAGTTTTTCAGGAGGGGTCCGCGCTCGGCTGTTGAACTCTATCTTTCAACCATCCGGTTGACCACATCGTGGATATTGGCCAGCCTGTGATGGGTTCTATAAATGGCCGCCACCAGATACAGAATATCCCATGTGGATATGGCAGCTTAATCTAACTAACCTAACCGACTCCATCATTCGGCCTGTCGATCCCCGTCCTCCACAATCCGGTTGACCCCTCCACAGGGGTGGGCAGCCTGTGGAAGGGCTTGTTTCGCCCGTCACATAGTATTCTACTGAATGGAGTGTGGTTTCATCTGTTGACAAAAAAAACCGACTCCATCACGAGTGTGGATGACCAGTGATGATGTTTAAGGCTACGTTCACACTAAGCGCGCTTCGCTTAGCCTCGCGTGCCTAGTGTATTCTCCAGCGAAGCGCTATTAAGTGAGCAATGTTCACATCGAGTGCTCTCTCGCGTAGAAGTATTCCAAGGTGAAAGCATTATGCCGGCAAGAAAAACATTAAGAAAATTGTTACTATCGGAGAGCGTATCATTTAAATTAAAACAAATAAGAAAAAAACGAAAATGGGTTCATGAATTTAATAAGAAAAGATGTAATTTAGGAGAATTTTATCATCTGTATAGAGATGCCAGACGTTATCCCGACAAAGTCAAAGATTATTTGAGAATGTCAAAAGAAACATCCGATATTCTTTTGAAAATTGTCGAACCTCATCTTTCTGGTCCAGGCACAAATTACAGAGAAAGAATATCCGCGGAACAGCGGCTTGTCATAACTATCAGGTAAGCAAAATAGTTTAATATTCTTCGTTTATTGCATTATCGTGTAATTAGGCATAAAGTCCTAACAATTACTACAGGTTTATTTTAAATTAAAAATAATTACCAATTAAAAATACAAGAAAATAAATTTAATCGTGTGTAATTAAGATTGAATTAGACTGACAATGAGTCTTCTTGGGCAAAATAATTCTTTAGGCCACCCGATGTTATATTGAAAGTATCATTAGAGACATTTTTGCTTAAAGTAACAGTAAATAGAGCACAACCTATTTAGCAAAAAATACGATGCAAGATACTTATAATGCCCTGTATCAGATACTGATATAGTGCATTATATATTAATCATAGATTTAGAAATTATATTACTGCATAGTGTTATGCATTACAACTCCAAAAATTATCATTCTTAATTATACATTAGCTATGCTTTTATCAAATCAATTTGCAATAACTGCAATTTCTTAGTTTCTTAAAAATTTCTATTAGTATATGGAATCTTTACTTATTTCCATTATTATTAATTTTTTGAAATTAAAAAAAATATATATATATATAAAATTGAGGTAACTTAATTTACTGTCATTATTATAGATTCCCGCTTAAAAACAGCACTTATAATCTGTTCCTCCATCTTGAAAACGTATGGCGGAAAACACAGAAAACGAACACTGCTCGATACCAAGCGCTTCGCATAGATTACCGCTAGACGCCTCGCATATCAGGACGCGAACGATATTAATATGTTGGTTTCAGACTATATGTTGGTAAATGACGTTATCACGCTTAGCGTTAAGATACATGCGAGAGGCTAAGCGAAGCGCGCTTGGTGTGAACGTAGCCTAACGGAAAATTGATTGGATTAGCTGCGTAGAACCCTTCGGCTTTCCATTCAGATGATCAGAGAACGAAAATGGATCCCACTTTTAAGAAAATTTAAATGGAAGATGAGGCCTCGGACCGATATCCACTCTCTACAACCTTCCTGTTCGGTTTATACGTTCAAAGGTGTTTTTTTTTTTGCATATTTTACGTCCCCTTTCCAATCAGAGAGATTACTAAGGGGACGGTTTTTTTTTTTTGCATATTTTACGTCCTCTTTCCAATCAGAGAGATTACTAAGGGGACGGGGCCAGTTCCAACCACGGAGACTGCACCCACACCCGTGGAAGGGGGCCGGATGGTGAAGGACGAGGATCACCCACCAGCATATTTTATGCCCCCTTTCCAATCAGGAAGATTACTAAGGGGGCGGGACCAGTTCCAACCACGGGCTGCACCCACATCCATGGAGGGGGGCTAAGGACGGGGATCACCGGGCCGGGCCTAGCACCCCGAAAAAAATCCGGACCATGCTAACCCGGGTCCTCCTGCGTGGCACGCCAGCATGTTACCATTCGGCCATCCGACGGTGATCACCGGGCCGGGCCCAGCACCCCGAAAAAATCCGGGACCAGACCCATCACCGGGCCGGGCCCAGCACCCCGAAAAAAATCCGGGACCAGACCCGGGTCGCCGAAACCCGGCATCCTCCAGCGTAGTACGCCAACGCGTTACCACTCGGCCATCCGGCCGTGTACGCCACGCGTTACCGGTCATGATTGCTTGTAGTAGAATCTGAATTCGCCCCCTCACTTAGTAATCTTGAAAATGGCGTTATTTTTAAAAAATAAGGAAAGTAGCATAAAACCATGCATAAAACAAGATAGGAGTAGAAGATATTTACTATACGCGAAAAGGAGGCCGAGTGGTAACACTCGGTATGCCACGCAGGAGGACCCGAGTTCGCATCCCTGGTCTGGTCCCGGAATTTTTCGGGGTACTGGGCCCGGCCCGGTGATCCCCGTCCTTCACCATCTACACGGGTGTGGATATAGCCCGTGGTTGGAACTGGCCCTGCCCCCTTAATAATCTGCCTGATTGGAAAGGGGCGTAAAATATGCAAAAATAAAATAAAAAACTATATACGAAAAATATCGAAGACAGTCGGCCGGATTGGCCGCGTGGAAACGCTTCGACTTTCCACTTTGGAGGACCCGGGTTCGAGTCTTGGGTCCCACCCCTTGAAAATGTTTATCATGGGGTCCGGGCCCGGCCCGTCGATCCCCGTCCTCCCCAATCCGGCTGACCCCTCCGCAGGGGTGGGCAGCCTGTAGAAGGGCTTGTTTCGCCCGTCACTTAGTATTCTCCCTGAATGGAAAGTGGAGTCATCTGTTAACAAAAAAAAATATCGAAGACAACAGAGACTTCTATTTTTTTAAAATAATGTGAGGAAAATGCATTGATTAATTTTTATTTATCGATCTTACTTCTTAAATAAATATAAAATGTGATTACAAATTATTAATTTATTTTCCTTATTGGAAAACTAATTCAATGAAAAAGAATTGTATACTCTTGCCATGACTCTTGCTTAGTATGGACTCTTGGTAAGACGCCATCTCTCGTTTAGTAAGTAAAATAATAAATTGTATACTGTAGTTCGAAGTTTTCATGTATGGCGGATTCTTTAAAAAGTATATAAGGTTAGTTTATAGTTTCTTCCAATAATAATTGATATTTATATTCATAAGAAAATTATTTGGGTGCAATTATGCAAACAATTGTACAGTTGTCTCATTGTTTGTAATATATTTAAAAAATTTCATAAATTATAAACTGTATTTGGATAACTGTATACAATTCTACCAATATCTGTATGCCAATTTAAGATTGCTCATTTGACGATAAATGTGTAATCAGCTTTATATTTATTGTTTATTGTAAGTAAATATAAATTTTGGAAAATGATTTGATACATTATGACATCACCTAACAACGAAAATAATCCTTTCAAAAGAATTTGTCATATACACAGCTTGAGAAGTATTGATCGAATATGCTGTTTTTTATTCACACATTAGTCTCTGACTTTTTAAAACTATACTGAAACATTTAAATAGCAACAATAAAATGCAAAATGAATAGTTAAGAACTCAGTTTTTATTTATACAGCTGTATGAAATAGTTTTTTTTTATTTCTTTAAATGATTCAATATCATCATAGAATAATATACAAAGAGAAATAACAATAATAAATCTTTTAGCTTCCTGTCTATCTGATATTGAATCCTATTTGAAAAAGACAAAAGAAAATTAATTCTTACAGTGGTAGACATGAAGCAAAGGGGATTTTTTCACATCTACACAATGTCATGCTTTTCTTGTATATATTATCCAATATATCTTTCTTATGTGTTAGCTAGTTAGCTATATAGTAAAGCATTTGCTTACTATCTTGAAAGATTTATGTTCAATTCTGGGTCTGACATCATCAGTTTTCTTGAGGAATCCAGTCCCAGCCACATTCTTTAACCTTCTGGATGACTCCCATCATAGGTAATGAAGGCCAGCCTTTGAAGGATAGAAATTTACTTACCTTTAAGCAATTGGATAAGTCATATCACATAGTGCAAGTAGTAAAAAGTTGCCATAACAAATTTTGCAATATTTACAAAAATATTAAATTTTTGTAAATATTGCAAAACTTTTCTTGAGACATTTTTATATATGATATGATATGATATAATATCATAATAGTTAAATATAACTATCACAATAATACCATGTAAAATTGAATTACTATATTGTATACTAAATTATAAAGATTTTTAAGATACAGGCAGTCCTCAGCTTATGACCACCTTTATATAAACACAAATTTACATCACATAGTGATGTAATCTGTGTATATGTCAAGGTGGTCATAATGTAGGATCAGTCACAGAATTTACAGATTACCTGTAAATTCTGTGACTTATCAATGCAATTCCATGTGTTTGAGTCCCTGATCTAATAGTGTAATATATGGAAAGCATCCTTTTTTGTGTCTGTTTCTTACTAGTTTTGTGTTCTTTATGTTTAAGATAATGTATAGTGTCCTAGTAAACATTAGCAATGAGAAATCTATAAATTTTTGGCATTTCTAACTTCTGACTAAATGCAATTTATGTTGTCAGAATAATATATGTAATCCTTGACTTACAGCAAATTGATTCAAATCCTATCATAATTTGAAGATCTGTATATTCTGTCAACAGTTTTTCTGTAAAGTTGAATTCATAGAATTCTAATTTGCACGTTTTTCATGTAATTACAATATGAATTTTATAAATATTGGAAGAAGATATATTTTTCTTTAAAATATTCAGGTTATAATATATAGCTTTCAATATAAAGAATCTTAAAAATCATACTAAATATTTCTGGATTTTAAGATTTCATTGTTGATTTCAATTAGTCTATAAAATTATACATTACATATAAATTATTAATTTTACAATAATAATAATAATAATAATAATAAATGATATAAATTTCAGAAATATATATTCATGATAAAACAAGTATTAAGGAAACTAAATGGCTGGATTAGAAGAAGTTGGTATCCCAGGTAAAGAATATTTACGTGAAGCATTAACAAATTGTTCTGATCCAGTACGTGCTATTGAAGAATTTCAAACAGAAAATGGCATTCTATTACCATCACTGAGGCCAATGTTGCCTCTTCTTGATCTTCATGGAGTGAGGAGACTTGAATTTCATACATCAGTTTTAGAAGAGTTGAAAGAGCAATTATTAATGCAAATTGAAAATCTTGGTAAACAAGAACATGATAATCAAGAAAAAGAAAAGAAGTTAAAGGAATTATTACAGAAAAGTTTTCCTGTAATTAAGGTGAATTATATCAAAAATATATTTTAATGTTTAATATGTTTGTTGTAATGTCAATAATAATAACAAAAAATAGCCCTCCAAGCAAGGTATAAGCAAAGTTTTAATTATCTATAACATTTTCGGACCAATTAAAGTCCATCTTCAGTAGTACGTTACAAATCAACTAAGTTCTAAAACTTTAGAACTTAGTTGATTTGTAACGTACTACTGAAGATGGACTTTAATTGGTCCGAAAATGTTATAGATAATTAAAACTTTGCTTATACCTTGCTTGGAGGGCTATTTTTTGTGTTGTTGTTGATATTTAAAGCAAGAGACTTTTGAATTATACATTTTGTTGTAATGTATCATGTTTTGTCAAATATTTTAAATTATTCTTTCATTAACAAAATTGAATATGATTATGAATTTAAAAAATAATTTTAAAAATACAGTAAATTGATAATTTAGCAGCTTTGGAAATGTGATTTTTATTTTTTAAATTTTTCAGATTTTTATTTCTATTTTGTATAATAAATATTACTATTAATATATATAATAAAATATGTTTTGTGAACAAAATTATATTATCATGTACATGTATTTGATTGCATTAATTCAAAATTTCTGTTTATCAAACAAAAATAAATGAAAAGGCAAAATCACATTCAGTAAAATAAATTGTTTAACCCATCATGCCAAGGATGTGAATGTGATGCCTTCTTTCTGGAATGTGTGTGTTTGTTTTTGTTTGTTTGTTTGTTTGTTTGTTTGTGTAGGTGTGTGTGTGTTTGTGTGTGTGTGTTTGTTTGTGTGTGTGTGTTTGTGTGTGTGTGTTTGTGTGTGTGTTTGTGTGTGTGTGTGTGTGTGTGTGTGTGTGTGTGTGTTTGTTTGTGTGTGTTTGTGTGTGTTTGTGTTTGTTTGTGTGTGTTTGTTTGTGTGTGTGTTTGTTTGTTTGTTTGTTTGTTTGTGTGTGTGTGTGTGTGTTTGTGTGCCAGCGCATATTCTCTATATAACTGCGAGCTAAGTGTGCGAAGCACATGTGTTGTGTTGTGTGTGTGTGTGTGTGTGTGTGTGTGTGTGTGTGTGTGTGTTTTTGTGTGTGTTTTTGTGTGTGTGTGTTTTTGTGTTTGTGTTAGTTGAAATACTAACCTCTGATGATGGTTCCTAAATTTTTCGGTTATCAAAAATTTTTTTTAAATTTTTATGAAAGTTGTTTTGATTGGATCCTGTTAGTAGAAATGGAAGTTTTTATCCCTTACCGATTTTCTAATTTATTATATTTGCATTATGCTGATTTTGTGATGAGATGAATTTTATTTTTGAAATTTTAAGTAAGATAAGCTATAAAATACTAAAAATTGAAAAAATATTAAAGGTGATATGAAAATATTGATTATTTCTGTTAAAATAGACATTATTTATTAAGTGTTCATTTTTTGTTTCATTTATACTTTATAATAAAACAGTTAAAAATAAAATATAAAATTATATAATAAAACACTTTTAATTTTATTTACAAGTATTTTATTACAAAAAAAATCAACATGAAATGAATGGTAATTTATTTTTAAATTATATAATAAAAGTTATTATATTCACAAGCAGATCTAACTTGAAATTAGAGTGTACATCATCATGTTAATGTATTCATATCCAGTTTATTTAATAATTCATCAAACCTTCCATGTTATATGTATTTTTGATTATCTGAGATATCCTCAATCCATATTAACTCAGATAATTAGGACTCTAATGTACTTTTACAGAATCAATTTACAGCGTAAATTGAGGGCTAGGTGTATTGATTATAAGGAATTACAATTTATAGGCCTAAATATCAATTTAAAATGCAGAATATCTGAATATATCTATCTATGTGTAGCTGTTATATTGAATTTAATCAATAATTTTTTATTTTATTAAATCATGATATATATATATATGAGCTTTATAAAAATTAATATCTAATATTAAAGATATCTACTAATACATTTCTATAGGAAAAAGTAATTTTGATAAGAATCAAAAATATTATTTATAGTTGATTTATCAGATTTCTATAGAATAAAAAAAAAATGAAGTTTGATAGCAAATTATTTCTGATAATTAGGCAATAAATATAATTTTTATAAATTTATGAAACTATGAATCTTTTAATCAAGTTTAAAAACTATTTTTTCAGATTCCTATATTGCGACCTGTAGTAATGTGCATATTAAAAAATATGAATCAAGTAGATGATAAATATTTGAAACAATTGGTAGCTGATAAACAGTTTTATGAGGAGTGTGCAGTACAGGTAATTTATATAAATTCTGAGTTTTATTTTTATTTATAAAATATTTTGTAAAAATTGTATAATGCATTGAGATAATTTGAATACAATATGCTAATGTTGAAAAGTTATTTTGCACATTAATACTAGAATAAATCAAATTGAAAAAGTGTCATAATTTCTGGCATATAATCTTCAAAATAAAATAATATGCAAAAAGAAAAGAATTGTAATATATATATATAAAAAGATATAAAATTATGTTAAAATTAATAATATAATAATCTAAATTAAGATGATGATAATTATATATCGCTGAAATGCTAGAACATAAAATTAACAGCATCTTAATTTAGATTATTATATTATGAATTGTGATATGCAGCTGAAATTCTTATTGTCAAAATATCAATGCCATCATCAATAATAGTACAGTAATAGTTTAATATTCCTAGAAATAAATTTCACTTTTAATATAATAATTTTTTTAATTGCTCCATCGTCATTTTGAATTGTCGCTTTAACCATTGTCCCATGGAGAGAATATCATACCAAAAATTTATTTGTATCAGGTTGTTCAGGAACTAAAATATTTTAGTATAAAAAATGAAGACTATCATATATCTGATAATGAAACTTGCTTAAATGTAAGTTTTTGTACCTGATCTCAGTTAATCTTTATTTTTTATGTTGAAACTTAAAGATAGATACTATCTAAATTTTCCAAAATATTTTATCAATGAATTTGTTAAGTACATTATAAAGAATGAGTTTTTTGTACAGTATAATTTTTATTTGAATATATATATATATATTTATTTATTTCGATGTTGCTTTCTCTACTGTAAGCTTCAAACATAATTTCCTTTTCACATTTATATTTGTTTTGATATTGTAAGCTTCAAACATAATTTCCTTTTCACATTTATATTTGTTTTGATATTTTTTTTTATCTTATTATTAATTAGCAGAGATTTAAAACAGAAAAATGCTTCTGCTTCCTATATATATAGTAAATAGTAATATTTTTCTGTTTTGAATTGGATATATATATATATCAAAACTAAAATGTAAATGTGCAAAGGAAATTTTGTCTGAAGCTTACAGTAGAGAAAGCAACATTGGTATAATGCAGGGGTGGGCAAACCGCGGGCCGCATGTGGCCCTACAACCAATAGCTATAATGCCAAAAAATTTTATCAATAAATAAAATGAATACAAAAAAAATATCAAATCTGTTCCATGTCTCAGCAATATGGTTTATATAATTTCTAGAAAAGTAATAAATAATAATTCATATGATAAACTGTAGGTATCATTACAGTGTCATATTTCTTACAAAAATAGATTTGATTAACCGTTAACCAGAATAAATGTCATTGCATAAGAGATCCGTTGCAAAATACATTCAAAATCAAATAAAATCGTTTTGTCAGTCAATCAACTCAATACCTTTCGTACTTTATATAAAAAGACAATCCAAACCAAAACGTGAAACTCATGGTAGTCAGCCGGATTGGCCGCGTGGAAATGCTTCGGCTTTCCACTCTGGAAGACCCGGGTTCGAGTCCACTAAAGGACAGGATCACTTCCAACCACGGGCTACACCAACACCCGTGAAGGGGGGGTCAGATGGTGAAGGATAGGGATCACTGGGAAAGTGCAGCCCTAGGTTATATTTCATTGATGCAATGTGGCCCTTTCTCCCAAAAGTTTGCCCACCCCTGGTATAATGGATGACTAACAAAATAATCCTTTATTCAGAAATTATCATAAATGTTGAAGTGCATAATATCTGCATGAAAATTATATATACCCAGACTCCATTTTCGGTTGTTTCTGTTTATGCTTTTTTTTTTTCAAAGTTGCATCACAAAAGAATTACAATATTTTGTTCTGAGCCGTAAATCCCATGTTTGCATTGTTTCTGGAATCGTTTTTCCTTTGGTAGCATAGCAGCTTACATTTTTTTTTGCTATTATGCAGTTCTGCTATCACTCACAGTATCTTTCTCCATATGTACTTGTGGTGCTGAATATGTGAATACAAATGAAATCTATTTGCTTTGATATTTATCATCTTTACAAAACTCATATTCCTGACATTTTCTTATGACTGTTAGTATAACTAAATACAACAAATAATATAGCATAATGTATAATTATAATATAAATATATAATATAATAATATAAATATAATATAATATATAATAAATATAATATAAAACTTTTGCCTCGGGTTACTCTACATCGTTATTGTATGAATGTTTAAATCGAAAAAGTATTTTTTAATAAATTATTCTAACGACAAATTATATTTTATTTTTTAATATTTATCCACTTTTAATGCAAAATACTTTCACTAATAGCGCAATAAATGTTGCGTTATATATTGCAAATGATAAAACAGTATTCCTATTTTATTGCTGAAATATGGTTAGGAATATATCAATAATTAGCTTTCTTATTTGAACAAAATGTTAAAAACTTTTTACTAGACATATTTCTATTTAGTTTTATTGTAGTAGTAGTTTAATGAATGTTGTATTACTTTTTATTGTATTGATAGCTAATCAGTAGATCTCGTTATTTTCAGGTAACGACGACGATAACATAATAAAGAGAGAAATAGTACTAAACAGAGTCACTAGACTATAATCATTGATACCGTAGTGATATAAGGAAACATCATTAAACGATATTTTGTTGCAATAGTAGCATGACAGATAAAATATTTTCAACTGGTATCAAGTAATATACCATCTGAGATTGAATTTATCGATTGCGAGTATTTCAATGGAGCGAATCGGATGAAAGTTATACAATAATAAAAAGTGTCAATAAATTCCTTCATTTCAAAGTGCGTGTAGTAACGCTCTCCACTACATTTAAAATTCGACAGATGACGTCCCTGGCAAGAAAGCGTGAAAACTCCCATCATTCCACGGGCGATTTCCTAACCTTTTCCAATCCTTAGGAATGTTAGAGGAAACGGAAAATGAATTCTGGAAATTGTAAAGTGTTGAGTCAACCATTTCCAGAATTATCGGCTGTTAAGTAAATGGCATATACAGTTGGTAATAGTTTACTAGAAAAAGTGAAAGAAATTTCATTTAGAGAGTGTATGACAGATTTTCAAAAGGATAAAGCGAAAACAATATTCATAACCGAAGGAATAAAATATTTTAAAGTGATTTCTAAGTTGCGATGTGCAGTTGTTGCTTAAAGTCTCATTAGCTATTATTACAATTCCAGATCTATACTGTTTAACAGATAAAAGTACTTTCAATAGTCAATCTTACTCTATCTTAATGAGTATCTCGACTGTTGTTTTAGCGGTGTTCCTGATCCCAAGACTTATTCACATAGGATTTCGTGATTATTTTTAAGATTAAATCCATTAATCTTTCTTCCGGCCTGAAGAAAATAATTAGTAATTGGTAGCATTCAATTCAACTTCATGCATCTGGACACATTTATTTGAATTTCATAGTTTCTTCTTTATAAAATATTAATTTAACAACAATTTTTTTCTAAACAAGAATTTGATTATATTTTACATTTTATCAATAAGATAAACCGTTCTAAAATACATAATTAATCTTTGAAATATTAACAATATGGGGACAATTTATTATAATTAGTAATATTATTAATACTGGGATAGAAAAATCTAATTAAATCGAAATGCATTTCTTTAACACAATATTTGCTGATAACGATATAATTTTTACAAAAGTATCAGTCCTTGAACCTATTTCTCAAGAAAATGTTTATAACACATTATAAATATATCCAAAACTATTTGTATTTTATTGACAATATAAATAATAAGAAAGTTAGAAATTTTAGAATGACAATAGTCAATGAGCAATCAAGTAGATCAATATTACTATTCGTTCATATTCGCTTTATTTTTATTTTTGTTTTTTTGAAGATGGCAGAATTAAAGCCAGTTAGTGTTCTCAGAATCATATATAGATGCTAGACTATTTGTTAACTGTGACATTTTAAAAAGTCAGTTCAGATGATAAAAGCTTGCAATATGAATTTAGAACCATCATAAAGAAAACCTGACACTAAGAAGTTGAAGATTCTCAGGACTAATCATATTTCTGAATTCCACTTGGAAATGGGAGTTAAATTTATTGCTTTTATAAGAAAAAAACTTTTGCAAATGTGTATACCCGTGGCCAACACGGAAAAATGAAACAACATTTATAACCCTATAGGGAGTAATAAAAGGATTTTGAAAGGACCGAGGCATATCCGGATAAGAATAAAGAAAGAAACAATATGTTAGCAATTCCCGAAAGTATATTGTGATATCTCTAATGTGATTTTCTAGTCTGAATTTTTTTTTATGATTTATTCAGTAAAGTGTGCGCTTAGATTCTTATATCATAATATAGATGATTAAATCATTTCGGATTTAGTGACTATCACTCAAGAAATCTAATAATTTCTCATTTTCAAGTTACAGAGCGGTAGAGGAAAGCTATGTTCAATTTAACAAAGTTAATATTCTGTTAAATGTTCAGATGGAAAAGCTCTTATAGAGACGATAAAGCTGTAAATTGGATATAAAGTAGAAATCGTAATAAATCAGCACTTTTGGTGATAAATTAGCTGAAAAATTTTAGAACTCCAACCTATTTAAAATACTGATGAAAATAAGTTATATCTAAATTCTAGAACGGTATAGATATATATTAGCATAAAAATTTCTTTCACAAATTTAACTTAGAATTTATCTTTTTTTCCTAGCATTGATGAATGTATTTGTAATTGATTAGTTCCGAAAATCCTTAGGAAGGGTTAACTATGGATAATAATCTGAGAATTAATTAAAAGCTAAATTTGTTATTGTAATGAAGAGATCTTAAGTATTGAGAGAATGGCTAATATAAGAAGATTACTACTCAACTTTACATATTTTAAGAGAAGCGAAGTCTTCGTCTTAAATGTAAATTACCATCATTTAATGTAAAATGTGGGACATAAAATAAATAGATGAAAAGCATTGCCTCTAGGTTATGTCGGTAATTTATTTTGAAAGATAACTTACTTAACGAGACAGAAAATTTGTTTCGAAACAAATGAAATTATTCATTAATCTGAAAATCCTAAATTATCTTGATCTATCCGAAAATATCGTTGCTAAAACCTTGTTAGCCTTGTATTAAGCTCGGGGAATTCTTTTTGCTATAAACTGCTGCCTCAGGCAACAAAAATTCTAATAAAAGGTACCGAATGAGAATTCTTACAACGGCAAATTTCCTTTTTCGTACATTCTATTTATTTGCGAGGAAGCGAGAGAACAAGAAAGAAAAACAAAATTTCGAGAAAGAAAACTCTTCAATTTTATGATTATGAAAATTTTCCTCCTTATGAACAACTTAAAATTAGAAGACGTTTTGAAGTCATAAGTTCAGCTGGAAAATCTTTATTGAAAAATGGGGGTCCTTATCCAGACTGTTGTACTTTATATTTATAAAAAAAGCTCGTTATATTGAGGATTTCTTTTCTTATTCACTAATAGTGATATAATTTTTTTTTCTATTTGTACAATGAATAAGAATGACGATACTAAAAATGTCATGGAGGGGAAAAACCCATGATTGATGACATTATAAGTTTTGTTCCTTACTCGACAATATATGATTAGGAAAAATTTAGTATGAATGACGTATTTTATAGATTGAATTTTACAATAAGGGCGATAATTTTTGAATTTCTTTTCTTATTCACTAATAGTGATATAATTTTTTTTCTATTTGTACAATGAATAAGAATGACGATACTAAAATTGTCATGGAGGGGAAAAACCCATGATTGATGACATTATAAGTTTTGTTCCTTACTCGACAATATATGATTAGGAAAAATTTAGTATGAATGACGTATTTTATAGATTGAATTTTACAATAAGGGCGATAATTTTTGAATAACTTTTTCCACTTTCGGTAAAAGTAAAAAAGTCTTTCTATTTTATATCAGAGGTTTTTCTATTGCATTCTTGATAAATCTTATTTTGTTTATCAAGAAAATGTATTTTTCAAGTTTTCGAAAATCCTTTGTAAATATTTTATTATGAAGAGCGAATTTCAATTTAGTATATATATAAAAAAATAGTATTACGTATTTGTCCACTAATTAAACTTTTATCATCACTCGGGGAATTAAACTTAATTCATAAGCAATTGTATCATAACTTTTCATATAATATCTCGTTTAAATTATCTATTATCTCTAAAATTTCCATTTAATTAATATTGCATTCAGCGTATGGTTTCAGATATTTCTCAAGAAAATGAACGATAATCTTTTATTTCCCGAAACTATTATTAATTTATCAATTTTATTTTTCCATTATGGGAGAATAGAAACATTTAGAGGAAAGGCATTTTACTGAAATGTTAAAACTGATATTTCAATATTTTTTTTTGAACTATATCAAGTTGCACGTTGCGAAAACTAATTATATTGAAATTTTATGCCATTAATAAAATGATATGACTAATAAATTTCATAATTAATTGTTTTTATCAATTTCATTACTATAAAGAATCCACTTGACACTATTTTACCATTTTCTCTATCCGAATTTACATCATTTTCACCATTTAAAAAACTAATAAAAAATATTGCACCTATTTCACTCTAATGAGAACTGATTGAAAAAATGAGCATAATTTCCTCATGAAATGTTTGATTATTTATAAGTTTATAGATTTACTATCCATAAACTTGTAAATTATCAATATAAAAATGATTAAAGAAAATAAAAATAGTAATAAGAAAGCTTGTTCTTGCATAATTTCTCAACAGTTCATTTTAAAATCTTAATAATGATAACAAGTAGAGCAAGTAAAGAGATGCCCTCTAGTTCGGCGACTGTGAAGTAATTGTGCACTGAAGCACCAATTGTTTCACAAGGACAGTAATATTATTTGTTCTCTCGATATTCATTTCACTAAAAAAGAATTATCGACTTCTTTCATTTTCTTCCATGCCTCTTTCCTGTTTACATATAGCATCTCAGTTGTAGCGGTGGATAACTGTTTATTCACTTTAAATTCAAACGTGACTGTAGCAGATTGATAACACTGAATATGATTAAAATCTACTTTATGATGTTTTTACTAGACTGATTTTCAAAAGCATTTTCTATTATTTAGTAACTTAATAACAAACATACAAAGCGATTAACATTCGATGACATAGAAATTATTAAGTAAATAAATAAAACTTTTTCGGTACATCTGTAGTTTAAAAGAGTGATTAAAATTTGAATATATTTTTTATTTAAATAATTTATAACCGCAAATTTCCATAAATACAATATTACCATTTGACATTCAGAACATCAGTCATTTAAAAGTTCTTAAAATTTCAACATTTAAATTTCCATAAATAACTTTTTACCATTAATAAATATATAATTTATATTTATTTATTCGTCTTGAATCATTAGGGAGTTTCCGCACAGCTACGACTCGACCGGACCGATACTAAACGGCAAAATCGTATTGTTTGGGAAAGTTATCGGTAGTGGCTTCAGCAACTCATAGTTTGTTCGACCCTTCGACACTAGATGCTATATTATCGTAAATTCTCTCGATTCTCATAAATTATTTCTCTTTTATCTTCTGTTATCATTTAATAAAGATTATTTGCTATATTAAAGTGCTGAATTTTAATATTCTAAGTTTAATCGGCTGGTCCCGAAAATACAACGATATAAAACTGTTTTTATCGGCCAACGATACGACCGAAACAGATATGAAAAGCAACAATATGATTCACATCTCGCACATGCACAGATCGTAGACTTTATCGGTTGGAACTGACAAGTGAGTCATATCTGTACGAAAACTCTCTAGTCTCTTTCCATCGCATTTATAAAAATAATAAAATTTTCTTCGATATTTTTTTCATTTGTGTGAGGTCCCGGAAACCCCAGATGGACTTCCTTCTTTGTAGAGATGATTATAAAAAAATGTATTAATTTAATGAAAAAAATTTGTGAAAAGAAACGAAAATAATTAATTAATAAAGATCGATCAAGATAACATTAACAGGGAACTTCGAATAAGTTTGCTAGTTCCTTGTCTATCCGTGGGAAAGTTCTGTGGGGTCGGAAAATCCCCCCCTTTTTTCTTTTTGTCGTGAATTCGAATCGATATCAAATTTATTATTATTATTATTATTATTAGCTGTAATTAATAAATTCATTATTTGCTAACAATATAAATATATATTATAAAACACAAATATTTGTTTTACAGTTCAATTTAAAAATATATAAAAATTCCAATGAAATTACTATATTCATTATTCAAACTAATTGCAATAATTGTTAATTTTCAATACTGTACATATTAAATATATTTCTAAACTTAAACTTAACATAAGATTAAAAAAGAAATACATTTTTCAAATCTTTAATTGATTAAAGAATGAAACAAAATTAAGAATTGTTTTAATCTTTTCTTGAACAGTTAAAAGCTGTAAATATATAGATTTTTTAATTTGATATCCCCTTCAAATAAGATTCAGTCAACTTAAAAGATTTAGAAATCTATAAATTTAAAAAATCTATATATTTACAGCTTTTATTTGATATCCCCTTCAAATAAGATTCAGTCAACTTAAAAGATTTAGAAATCTATAAATTATATATAAAAGAAATGATTATTGTCATATAATAATTTATATTTCGAGTTGAAAATCAATTTTTAGTTCAGTATTCAATTGGAAAATTTATCATTTAACATCTCTCAATAATCATCACTTGAATACTCAAACTGATGTAACTATATTTGTACTATCTTAAATGCAAGCTATATGCAATTGTTTTCGACTTATGCAAATAGTTGGGACAGAAGTTTTTTATATAAATTAGAAAAATAATTCTTTAATAAAAATTTCTAAATCAAAAACTCTCAGGACTAAATGAACTACAATGATTTGCATCTACACAACACTATGGCAACATATTGTTCCTTGTCTGAAAGGAAAATTCCAAATGAGATGATATTTTATCAATAATAATTATGATACTTAAGATCAAGTAATGTTTTTGTACATTGTTTATTGTTGATTTATTTATATGAGTTTTAATAATGTAAACTAACATGTTGCACTTGTAGCTTACTAATAAAATAGATGTTTATACTCTATATCTGAAAAATAAGATTTATGGATAAAAATAATATTTTATGTAAAATCAAATTTGCATAAGTGGGTGAGAATACAAGCACGAACTATATGGGCTTAAGCTCAGGTCTCCAGCAATCAAATATAAAAAAGAATGTAAACAGAATTGTCCTTATTCAATAAATAAATTCTATCTTATTTACTGGTGGTAATTTTTTGAATTTCCTTCTCATTCATGCAATTAAACCTTATACAGTGCATTAGTTTCCATACCTTTTTCATTTTAAAATTAGGGACTCTGTGGACAGTCCATATATTTTATATCTTATAGAAGAAATAAAACATAAATGACACAATAAAAAAATAAGTTGATTTCATTTCTTTGTTAAAGACAAAGATTATTTCAACAGTAAGTGGTGCTGAATTAAGAAATTGATGATATGCAGAAAACACTTTATATAAATTTATTTCAATAAAAATATATTTAGTTGTTAACTTATTATTATAACAAAAATTATACTATAATGTTTAGATGGTCAAACTACAGCTCACAAGCCACATGCAGCTCTTTGGTACTTTTAATGTGGCTCTATACCCTGAAAGTCAATAATAAATATTTAAGTTAAACAAATTACAGATAAAAAAAATAATATATCTATTGTAAAAAGTAGTATGCATCTATACGAAATAAATGCATTTGAAATAAAAAATTTTTGAAATCATTATTCAGATTACCCGAAAAAACTGATACTGTTCTCATTGATCCAAAAAGAATATGCAGCTCTCGAGTATTTGAGATTCTCCTATGTGGCTCGTAGCGACATGAAGTTTGGCCATATAATTATTATAGTAAAATAGTTAGAATTAAAATACATTATCAATAATATATTTACTGTAAATGGTGGAAAGAAAACATTGTTTTTTATAATTAACATCCATTTTCTTTTAAGAAAGAACTCATTGTATGGTTATGAATGATGTATAAGAAAATTTATTTTATTTGAACATTTGCTATTACTGGTCACTGATTCTAATAGATTGATTTCTGCTGAAAGAATTGTAAAAACTACATTACAAATATTACTTTGTAGTGTTAAATTGTAAGTAGAAATATTTATAAAAATTAGTCTGTATGAAAATGGGGCATATCAGTTTTTTATAAAAAGGGAGATGCAGATACAAAGTTTGGAAAACCACTGGCTTAGTCAATGTGATTTGTTACTGATTAATTCTCTATTAAACTGAGATTCTCTATAAATAATATTCAATATACTTCTGGTATATATAATCAGTAACAAATCACATTGACTAATTCTCTATTAAACTGAGATTCTCTATAAATAATATTCAATATACTTCTGGTATATATTGTTAGAAAAGCCAAATTGACCTTTATTCAAATTTTTCATCTAAAGCTAAATATTGATTACTATCTAGCTTAAGAAGTTTAAAATTAAACTCAATTTTTATATATTTAAGTCTGACAGTATAATTTCATCAAATATTTTCTCAAATGTATTAATAAGTTGTGAAAATTCTTGAGTCAAACTGTTAATTTTAAAAACTGGATATTTTTTTCATGGTTCAGCATGTTTTTTCATCCATTTTCACATAATAATTAATAATAATAAACAGACACTATATAAATGCCTGTTTTGTACTGAGGCATTATATTTTAATAAAGAATGTCATTGAAAGCAATATTAAATTTTATAACTTTTGCAAGAATAATATGATGAACATTGAAAAAAATGATGAATAATAATTTAAGTTATTGAACCAAAATACATATGATGAATCTAATATTTAAATTGGTATTTAAATAAAATCTTTTTATTTAAGTAATTATAAACTACAACAATTTTTCAGTTTTAATCATAGTATATTTATAATTTTAATCATAACATAGTCAGTCATAGCATTTCATTTTTTAAAATAAAAATACAATCTAGTTCGTGCCTTTAAATACGGTGTTAAACGATACTTCGGTATGCAACGCGTCTTATTACTTAATAATTCAGTTATTGCCAGTAAAGTTACGATCCTAATTTATTTCATTAATATTTTTTACGTTATTTAAAGTTAAGAGCAAAGTATAGTAAACGAAATTGTTTTTTTTTTGCATGTAAACGCTTAAATATGCAATATTCCTTCCACTCCCCATTGCTAATCAACCGATGGAATGGTTTAACCCAAATTGTAGCCTACAATGATCAACAACTGAAGTAATGACTCAATCAGTTTTTGCGTAATGTACGAAAGCTGAACCTTTTCCGCTGATGTCAAAATCTTTCTGTCATAGACTGTACATAGCACATATTTTCTTTTGCGTTTGAAAAACATTATTGCCTTTTCGGAAATAAAAAAATATAATATGTTGAAAATGCTCCTCATTTCCTGCCATTTTTAATGCTTAACAAAATTTTAAAAACAACCAAATAACACAATTTTTTCTCAAATATTTGTCGAAATTTCTGTTTGTTATAAATATCATCAAAATTTTACATGTGGGAAGTAGATAAAACTTCCATTTTGCAATGAAATGCCATCTAGTGCAAAAAATGGGACAAACTTTTGCATCAATTTAATTCTTTGATTTTTGAAAATATATGGAATTCATCATGTTGGTGTTCATATAATAGTGCTATAATGTGGCAGAGGAGCTACTCACTTTAGAATCCCAAACAATCCTAGTAACACTTCATCCAACTCCTAACTTGTCATTAGTCATTATAGCATAGTTGGGCTACCAATAGTCTAGTTCATTAGCGTTTACAGTCCCCTTATCACAAAATGTGAACCTGAAAAGTGGAAAGTCATTTATGAAATAAATATAGATTATAGACATAGTTCTTACTTAGAAATCAGAAATGTCCAAAATTTATGGTTTCTCATTTCTAATGTTTACTAGGACACTATATGTTATCTTAATAAACATAAAGAATACAAAACTACAAGAATCAGAGACAAAAAAAATGCTTTCTATATTTCCTATCATTGAATCAGGGACTCGAATCCACTGAATTGCATAGATTAATCACAGAATTAATGGATTTCATTACTGTTGTAAGTATGAATAGTCATAAGTTAAGAACTGCTGTATAAAAGAAAATATGCAAATGACTTTTTACATCAGGGTAAAATTATACAAACTACCTATGCCAGAAGAGGAGATATTTATTATCTTTTAAAAGAAGTGAATTATTTTGTAAATAAGAGATTTTAGTAAAATAATAGTCATAATAAAATTCATAATTATTGTTTTATAAACAGGAAGACAAATAGTTTTTAAATTAGTATTAATTTTAACTTCTAGAAAAATGTGATTCTGATAAAAGCTTTGTTTTCATAAATAATTTAAGACTTATGGATAAATTTAATATCAATAGTAGGAAAAAAATGAATGATATGTTGCTTTATTTATGAAAACAAAGCTTTTAAGACTTATGGATAAATTTAATATCAATAGTAGGAAAAAAATGAATGATATGTTGCTATTATATTATTATTATTTATTATAAAGAAAATTTAAATAATAAATAGCCATAATTATTTGTATAATTAGCTTAAATTTAAAATTTTTTGCATTAGTTCCTTGGAAATTTAAAATGAAATGGTTAAGAAGCTAAATATATAACAACTTTCATAAGCTATTGTATTATTGTATGCATATATTTTAATAGTTTGGAATGTTCTAACATAGATAAAATAGTGCTGACTTACTCAAACTCCAGAGCCAACTGGAAATTTTTACACCTGAAATTAATGGAAGTAGTATTTTCATTTTATGAATTTTTGCTTTATCATTTTCAAGTTCTCCATTGTCTTTCAAGAAGAAATACTTGTACTTCAGAATTCAAAAATATGAAAAAAATAGAGAAAAAATTGAATATTGCATAATACTTAATAATAATAATTATTGAGCTCATTTAAATATTATTATACCATATATTTCCAAACATATGCAAATTTGGAATTATATTACAGAATATAATTACAGATGGAAGGATATTACAGTATACAGTAAGACCTCGTTTAACGCTGGGGTTACGTTTCAAAGAAACCAAGCGCTAAATGAAACAGCGTTAAACGAAGTCATATTAACACGTAAATAATGCGATAGGTGAAACGGGACAGTGAATAAAAAATGCATATTTATTTTATTTTATTTTGTAACATTTATTATTACTATTGTATTACATTAATTATAGACTTTTTTTATAGCTGATATCGATTTGTATTCATAAATCATTCATGAAAATCAAAAATATTCGAGTAAATAATTTATGTTTGTGATGAGGAAGGATTCTTCCTCATTTGACATTTTTTGCTTTATCGTTAAGAACTCATCTAAGATGAGGAAGGTTCTTTCTCATTTGATACTTTTGTTTTTTCATTAAGCATGATGAAGAAGGTTCTTCTCATTTGATACTTTTTGTTTTTTTGTTAAGAATCATCTAACAAAACGATGAAGAAGATTCTTCCTCATTTGACCCTTTTTTTTGTTAAGAAGTCATTTAACGTCGTTTGCCTTTTCCTCTTTCGTTCAACAAGCAAAAATTGTCGATAGTGAGAAATCGTATCCATGACACTTCGTCTTGCTTTTGAACTTCTATCAAAATTTGTATCATTTTGTATAAAATGATCCATAATTTCCGTAATAGTGGCTAAACTTGTTTTGACAAAAATATCGACGAAATAAAAACATTCTAACTTCAAGGAATTATAGTTTGAAATGGCAGCATTCAGGTTAAAACTAAAATGGGATAATTGTTATTTTTATTACTGGAAAATAACGTTGATGACCGATCATAAATATGAACTGTGACCGCAGCAGACTTTCGTATATACTGCAGTGCACTGAAATCAAACGCGCTGCGAGAGGCCATAGGAGTATCAAAGCAACAAATTCGTGCGATTTCGGATTTATATGAGTATAACGGCTTGAAAAATCGTGCCAAAGTGAATCAATAAAAAATATCTAATTCAGAAAAACCGCGTTATATTGAAACAGAGTTAAACGTTGCAGCGTTAAGCGGGGTCTTACTGTATATCACTTCAGGATTCAGTGGATAAAATATATAATTTAGAAATAAAAAAATATTTTATCCGATGCAATATAGCTCTAAGGATATCAATTTTTGATTAATATAGCATTAAAATATTCGTATGCAATTTAGTATAAAAAAATAGAACTTTTTGATACGGTATAGCATAGAGAATTGAAAATATCAGTATTATAACGCGTAAAACACTAAAATAATTCGTAATACTGAAGTAAAGTGTATAATGTAATCAAACATGGTACACATTAATTTGAGGACGCATAAAAAGTATCGAAAAATTAATTGATTAAATAAATAAATATTGTGATAATTTATTAAATTAATTAACTCATTCATAATTTCGAAATAAATAGAATTTAAATATTAAAACAATTTTTGTATTCTAAAGCATTGAAAATTTGAATATTTAAACAATCAAACAAATCATAGTAATAATAAGAAAATTTCTCATTTTCTTAAGTTTAAAATAAATATAATTTTTTTACTGTACAATTTACTGTATTTAATTTTTACTGTACTAAACACTTTATTATATTTAAACTTAATATAAATTAGCTAGTTACCGTTAAAGAATATGTACTTGTATAATATCAAATTTCAATGTGTGTAATTGTATCAAGAAATTTATTTACGTTGCAACAAATAAAATTCCTAAAACTTGGAAGTATATTTTTAAACAGTCATGAATATTTACAAATAATTTCTTTCATTCTTGCAAAATTATTTTTATCAATTCCAAAAAGAGATAACTTGTTTTAGAAAGATAGAAACTTTCTGAGAATAATCTTATGAACTATTAATACGCGATTTGTGGATTTAAATTACAGTACTTCATTTAGACGTATTGATGTGTTCAATAATATTGCTACGTACGTAACTGTATTGATCTTCCTCATCTTAAGTGAAAGAAAGAAAAAATATACAATGTATACAATGTCTGATACATATATAGTATATATGTATCAGACAGAAAAAATTGTACAGCCATAAAATCCAAACATTTGTTAGGATTCAGTGAGTCAACATATTTCTGAAGTACTAAACCATCATATTTTAGCAGGCAGCCTTGTGAAAAGTTTCAGATTTCGGCAATTTAAATCCTGTAATGAATGCTTTCCTTAACAATATCATATTTCCTTGGCCAAACCTTTTGATGCTTTTCTATCGAATAATAAAATAATTATCTCGTATATTCAAATGAGTTAAATTTCTACTCATACTGTTAATAAATATCAACTTAGATATTAACAGAAATTAACGTTAATAACTATTTCAAATCCACAATTTCATTACAGTTGAGTCTCTATAGTCCGACACTTACACTAGTCCAACACTCTTCGAACCGTCGCGCCGTTCACATGAAATTTTCATGTCACAACTTTCGATGAGAAAGAAAGAGAAACTGACGTAAACATTGTCAGTCGCGATTCATTCGTTGTATGGCTTGTAGTCGGACTAATTTTTAAGTTTAGTACACTGATTACTGTAAAATAGTGTTTTTACTGTATCAGTGGAGTCTCTGTAGTCTGATACTTCGCCAGTCCAACATATTCAGTAATCCGACACTCTGCATACCATCGTGCTGCCCACATGAAATTTTCATGTCACAACTTGGCAATGTGTGAGAAAGAGAAACTGACATAAACAAATTGTTAGTCGCCATTCATTTGTTGCTCAGGCTTATAGTCAGACTAATTTTTAAGTTAAGCACACTAATTACTATAAAATAGTGTTTTTACTGTATCAGTATTAATAATTATTTATCTTTACATAATGTCACAAATCAGAAAAAGTGAAGAACAAAAACGCAAGACATTGACTATGGTCGAAAAGGCAGAAATAATTAAAACTTGACTTGGGAGAAAAGTTTAGTGATTTGGCTTTGTTTTATAGTATTGGATGAGCGAAAAACGAAAACACCTGACATTGTGGTCCAAAGGCAGAAATAATTAAGAAACTTGACTTGGGAGAAAAGTTTAGTGATTTGGCTTTGTTTCAAAACGAAAACACCTGACATTGTGGTCCAAAGGCAGAAATAATTAAAAAACTTGACTTGGGAGAAAAGTTTAGTGATTTGGCTTTGTTTTATAGTATTGAACGAGCCACCATTTATGATATTAAAAATTCGGGATAAAATTGAGAGGTTTGTGAAAGATTTGAACAGGAAAGTCTTAATAAACGGAGCATATTCGTTTGTGTAATTCCATTATTTTCATTGAACATTCAATAATCCGACAAATCTCTGAAATCCGAAAGGGGGCCCCGGAACCATATGTGTCGGATTAGGGAGACTTGTATTTTAATAAACAATTACAGAAGCCTATAGAATATACGAAAATAAATTTATCATTAAAATTTTACCTTAAAGCACAGAAAATATATTCCACTTAGGCATAATAAATTCCTTTAAAGTTCTCTCTTTCGCTTATTAATTTTGTTAAATTGGTTAACGTGTTATTTTATTGAAAAGAACTAATAGATTTTAACCAGTAATCATTAAAAATTCAATCGCTAATCGAAAATGATGGATTTCATTATATTCAACATCAACAAAATAATTTTGTTAATGCATCTTACACGATATTGTCATTATTGAATAAAGCTGATTAACAATTTTTTATATTATTGAACGGAACAAACTAATATAAATTTAATCATTAGCCAGAAGAAACTGGTTAAGAAATTTCATTACTTTGGACGATAACACAAATAAAGTAACAAAAACAGCGCAACAAACTTCTCCAATTTCTTTTATAATAAAAAAATAAAGGAAAAATAATTAATTTCTAAAGTAAAGACAAACAATCTAACGCATAAATAGATTTAAGCTGAGTAATTCGATAGAAGAGCTTAAGGATATTGAACAAACAACGATTTACGAGTTGCATACAAGGGATTATATATATATATATATATATGGCTTAATCTTTTGTTCTAACATGTGGAATTTTGCAAGGGCAGCAAATTTTAATTATAAAATTCTTTAGTAGAAGGAAATCAATATTAAACAGCCAGTTGATCATATAATCTGTAAAATTTACTTACATTTTTACTTTGTTTTAATATAGATTGATGTTCGGTTGCAGTAGAATGTAGTTTTATAGAATCGTAAATTAAAGTTAGACATTTGAAATTTAATGATCGAATTTTGAGTAAATTAGTTTTGTAATAGAGTAAAAAATGAAATTTTTCATATTCAATTTCATTTTTCCATTTTATTATATCCATAAAAATATCTTAAATTTATTATAAATTACATTATTTTATAATAAGATCAATAAACGCTATTAAGACGTCAAAATAAAAATTTTCAAGAAACAATTTAAATTAATTATTAACTAATTTAGCCTCTAAAATCTTCATCGATAATATAAGATTTCATAAAAATATATACTATCTTGATAAACAATTAATTAAACTGTTTTCTTTTAATTGATTTTCTATCATATACTTTTAAACCATTTGGAATATATAGACTATAATATTTTTTTAATATTGAATATGTCATTTGTCTTTAAAAGTTGTAACAACTTTTCAAAGTTCGCCATACCTTCCCTATAATTTTAGGTAAATGATAAAGATCCAAACTTTTACTAGAGATATTGGCTACTTATCAATCTTTTTATCTTTCAAGAGAGCGTGATTAATTATATCGAAAGCTTCGTTGTTTCCGATAATATTCAAAACTATCTAGAAATATCTCGTGATTTGTCAATCGAATTTTTTATAAGTCCTTGGAAAAAATATAATTAGGATGTCATCTTTCCTATTGTTTCCACATCTAAATACATTAAAAACTACGATGCCTCTTACTCAACTTTGTTTCAAAAATCGAACTCGGACAAATCTTTCGTCCTTAAAGCTGTGTCACAGTAAAGGTCAAACAAATTTAGTTCAGTCAATATTCCGAGAGGTAGAATAAAGAATATTATTTACTCGGAATATTTATTTTTAAATTCTTACGAAAAACGCTTTCCTACGATTAAACTTTGTATTGACTCGGTAAAAAAATTTTATGATATAATAAACACTAATTTACACCGGAATCAAGCGTATAATTTCTGCTACATCGACTGATTATCGATGCAGCAGAAATTATTGATTGACAATTACAGAAACTGGGTCAACCATTTTTTTAGATAATACTAAGACGTCATCTTATCAGTGATGTTCTAAGTTGTCATAATCTACATTCTCTATATACACGGTATATATGTTTATATATAGCTTATAACTGCATTTATATATTCATTTAAACACTACCATGTCTTCTATTCGCAATAATATTAACAGTTCTACGGAATTCTCTGCTTTCATATGTCCATCATTAATTCAGCAGATTATCTTGCAGACCGATATTTGCACGGTTTAATTGTACAAATATAATTTCGGTAAATTCTTGGTTAGAAATGTTTCTATTTTTCGTTAGTAATAATTAGAAAATAATTTCATAAACCTATCTCTATTAAATCGGAATTCAGAAATAAATAAAAAAAAATGAATATTTTGAAATTTTTAAAAATAATATTTATTTCACATTTAAAAATAAAAACAACCACCGAAACGGAATGAGGTCAATCAATAACTCATTCTACTCTTTTTTGTTTTAAATATGTTCTAAGAAAATATCTTTGCCAAGTGAGGCAGTGAAAGCACAATCATATACTTTACATCCGAAATATTTTATTTTCTTCGGATCTAATGATATAGCTTTATTAAAGTCGATATTTTTATTGAATAAAATATTATTTTTCCAGATCTATTTTTTTATTATTAACTGAAAAAGTTACTGCAGCTTCATTTTATCATCAATTCATCTATATATAGTACATTTAATGATTTTATCCATGATTGAGTTGCTGGATGTTTAAAAAATATAAATTATATATATATATATTTTTTTTTTTTCATTGAACATCAAATAATCCGACAAACCCCAGAATTGTGTGCGCCGGATTAGGAAGAGACTACTCTAGTAATTTTTGTCTAAAAATTTTTCATGATGATAAATCTTAATAACACTAAAATAATAATTATGGTAATTGATGACTATTTCTTTGAAGAATATCATGATGATAAAATATCATATGAAACCATGATATATTGTAAACTTATAAGCTGGAATCAAGATTGGTATTTAAGTATATAACAATTCTCTTAAATATAAAATATCTGAATTTAACTATTAGGCATATATTTTAATATGTAGGAAGTAGTTTTTAATGTATTCATTATAAAGTATTCAAAAATTTAAAAACAACCATGTAATAAGATATAAAACAAAAGCTTAAGCAAATGTAATGCAATTGTGTAATACGAGCATAGGAAGATGAAATGTATAGCTAAGAATAACAGCAGCAACCAAATAGGCTCAAGAATTGGATGCATTTAAACTAAAGTATTATTATCGGATTTCTTTTAGTAGAAATTTTATTCTTCAGTCACAGTAAACCTTCTTAATTCAAAGTACTCTGGATTAAAAAATTGGACTTCAAATGTACAATTTTTTCAAAGAACATAACTGTTTATTGAACAAACCCTTATAATGAATTTTAAAAATAATGTTTAACAAATCTTAATTTATCCACCTTATATGTAGAATTAACAATTATTAAAATTTTTTAATAATTGTTATAATGAGTCCTTTTACAAATATATTTTTCTGAAATCATTCTGACACTGCACAAGACAGACCAAATTCTAAAATGATTTATTGTATATACATGAAATAAATGTAAACACTTTCAAGATGTTATTAAATAAAACATAGAATATTTCTGTATTTAATAATTTTCTACATTTACTTTCATCTACAATTTTGTTTCCAGATTAATACAAAATAAAAAACTAAATTTTTGAATTATCACAGTTTTCAAATATTCCACTGTAATCTTGATAATTCAGTCTCATTCAAAACTCAATTTTCTGTTTATATATAGCCAAAAACATTATTCTGAATTATCAAACAATGAAATAGAGCTATTTTCTGACTACACAAAGATATATTGTATTATATTATATTAAATGATTTTGTGGTTTGTCCAAATTAGAATATTAAAATCAAACTCTTTTATGCAATCTTTGCTTATTCCATTGTTCCTCTTCCAAATATGTTCTGTGCTTGAAAAATGTACTCAACTTATATTGTTTATCATCATCCTGTCACTTTGCCATCTAGCAGATATTTGCAGTAATTTTTATCCAAATCATAATTAATTGCCAATTTGTGGCAAAATAATTTTGAATAATGCTGATTTTAAGCTACTGTTGGGGTATCATTAAGCTTCAAATTAAAAATTGAGCTTATTTTGAATTATCCATTATAATGATAAATTAAAAATTGTATACTTTGATCTGAGATAAGAAATCAATATCAGTATCGCAATAATTGAGGTTTCTTGTATTTAAAAAGTACGATATATTGAAAACTTCAAAATGTACTCAGAAATAAATATCCCAAAGTGTTTAACTGCTAATAAAAAAAATAAAATTTAATATGAAAAATTTGTCAACAAAATCAAAATTAATTTAAAATGAAAATTAAAGAGAATACAAGCTTTAACAGAACCAAATATTGTATGCAGGCATTCCTCTACTTACAATGGATTTATATTTTGATAACCCTCCAGGTCAGAAAACTTGTAAGTCAAGAATGATTGGACATTGGTACTAATTTGCATCAACATATAAAAGTTACTTCTTGAAAATTCCCATCTGTTTCTAATCTGAAGTAGAATTACAGGATAAACACAAAGTATTTGTATCCAGACACACAATAAACTATAAATATATTAAATAATAACTCATTTAATAGTAAAAAAAAATATAGTTTTAAACTCAGTTATAATGAGTGCCATAGGATTGGAAGAATTGCTTGTTATAACGATTATTCAAGAAAGTAAGAATGTTCAGAACTGAATTCTATCCTCCAAGATTATATGTAACTGTTTTATGTGTAGCTATCTGACAAATCTTTGTAAATTTTATTAAAAGAAAAAAGTATTTCTAGCAAAATGTGTGAAAATAGAGATCAGCAGTCCCAATTTAGAAAAGGACATATTTGAACTGATATTCAAAATATGTTGGCAATATCAACATGCTGAGCAAAATTCTATTTACAAATGATTCCAGATTGCAGACAATCTGATTCCATAAGGACTTTTATTCAGAGAAACTTTGCACAAAAAGTTAGCCATAAAATATTAGAGAAATTACCCATTTTTGAGATGAACAGATATTATTATTAATAGCTGCACAGATTTTCATATCTTTTGCAAGGCACTTTGAATAAATATAATATTATAGATAAGATTCTTGAATAGTATTTTTCCATTATCAGATACAGCATTTATCCAGAATTCATATTTATAGATGATAATCTTTTCCACATAAGCACTGTTTTGGGGAATAGTATCAGGATTTACAGGGAATTGATGGAAAAATATTATTCAAGAATCTTATCAGATACAGCATTTATCCAGAATTCATATTTATAGATAATCTTTTCCACATAAGCACTGTTTTGGGGAATAGTATCAGGATTTACAGGGAATTGACTGAAATGGATTGGCCAGCCAAATCTCTTGACTTAAATCCAATTGAGAATTTATGAAATGCTCTTAGAAGATAGATTGCTGTTCTTCTCTCAGAGATTATATTGAGCTTAATATATTGAAAAAATTTGCCTTTTAATAAATAAAAATGCAATTTAATTTTCTCAAAGATGTTTACAGAGAAATATGCATTTTGGTTTTTTTCTATAATTAAAACCTTTTGTTAGCATAAAATATACATGGAAAGAATATAGCATCAATGGGATTGGCTTTCTGGTTGAATAAATCATTGTTTCCTACATTTTGAATACTTACATAACCCTTTTAAAATTTTAGTAACACTGCATACTCTTCAGGCAAATGCAGTTTGGAAGTAGTTATTATTTAATACTTTATTTAAACATGAATAAAATATTATTTTTTAACATTTTCATTATAATAAATTACAGACATATGAAATGTTATGAACTGAGACAAAAATTTAAGTGAAAAAAGAGGTAATCAAAATTAAAGGATATGAGAATTCTTTAAAATCTTTTTTTGTATAATGTGGGATATGCATATCACACATTATACAAAAGAAACTCTACATTAAAAAAAATCACTATAAGAACAAGTATTAACTGTGGAATTTCAAAAAGCTCTGAGTGTCTTAAATGTTGCAACCATAATTTAGGAAAAACAGTAAAGGATCTACATATGTCCAACTTCATAAATCTTTTTATTTTTATTTCAGAATTTTTCTTATGCCATATTATTTTTTCTCCTATTCTACTTTTTATATCATTTTTGCTTTGCCAATTGTAGTTCTAAGCAGCAGTTTACTTTATGGGATTATAATCCTGAAGTTAGATTCCTATAAAATATTGATATCGATTAATCCTTCAATTGCTGACAATATGCTGAATATATCCATCTTCAGACTGCTGGTTTTGACTATTATTTTTAAAGAATTTCTAAAATAGCATCATTGCTGAATAAAAGAAAATATTAAGGCATTAATGAAATTAAGCAAACTAAAAATGATGAATGAATGACTAAAAGGACTTCCTTAACAGTCTGAGGATTTTATTTTCAATCTAAATTTATCTTTTGTTAATTCTTGTACTGTAAATTTTATTTAAAATTTAAAGATTCAGCTTTCCTAAACTTTCTAAAAGCTAACTAAATATTTCTAGCCAAACATTCCTAGCAAGCTAATTTAAAATTAAATTGTAATCAAGACTATGGTGCCACCATAAGTTGGGTTAATAATTAAATTTAGGCTAAGGTGACATCATCTATTAGTTAATAATTCATGGCACTACATTAATAAAATACTATTCCAAGATATATTTCTAAAGGTTTTAACAATACGGTTAAAATGGAGATTTATCAATTTAGCATAAAGCCCAATTTTCAGTTACCAATCATTATGCTTTAATTTGCAGGGAAAACTTAAATTCTAATCACAATTCATGAGCATGAACATTCCTGAAAATTGCTCAAAAACTGTGGAATTAAATTACTGTTAATTTAAATGGCAAAATGTAACACATTCCTGTGCCAAAAATTTAAATCTATTTTTAAATGAAATATCTGGAAAATCATTTAATAAACAATAACAAAATTATTTCAATAATTAGCATTATCATGACACCTAATAATATATATGAATTAAATTTTTAAGAATTACATATAAATTTATTATAAAATTATAAAATATTGTAAACAATAAACAAAGCAGGATTTATATATTTATTACTGCATTAGATTTAAATCAAAAATCAACTGAGAAACTCAAAATCAAATGGCAAGAAATAGATACAATAGTTATAAACTTTATGTAATTTAATATCAAGAAAAATATGCATTATTATATTTAAATGATTTAACATCAGTTGGTAAAATGAAGCTGGCTTTTTGGAGCCCATTGATTGGAAATAAATATAATAATGCATATTTTTCTTGAAATGATTTAACATCAGTTGGTAAAATGAAGCTGGCTTTTTGGAGCCCATTGATTGGAAATTTTTTTATAATGTAATTAATGACAGAGGAATCTTCGTTTTACAAATTTTTACTGAATAATTTTTAAGATCTTTGACTTGAGGGAATTTTTTTTTTATTTAATGGAAATAAAATAGAATTTTTTAACAAAATCAAAAAATCAATAGCAAAATTCAAGGTTCAATAAGTCAACAAAAATTCTCTAATTTCTTTAATTGAATATTAATTTAAAAATATTTTTAATAAGCTTAAAAATTGTTTTCAAGTAGAATTAAATTTATATTTTCTCATTTTTCATTATTTTATAATCAAGCTTTGAAACACTACAAATGAATAATTTATTTTAATAAATCCGATATATTAATTACTAAACAGAAAATTGTGCAGTATTTTTTATTATAATAGAAATTTATACGATTAATATGTTAAAGAAAATTTAGCAATTAATCTATAAATGCATTTTAACACTTAATTTTTGTCAATAGATTATATGACGTAATATAATAATGTATTGCAATTTAGTTTTCCTTGATTATCTAAGCCGGTAATATATTCTCAAATATCTACAACGCCATCTATGGTGGAATTTTTTAAAACTTTCAATCTTAAACAAAACGAATTTTTTTAAATTTAAGAAATCAATGAAAACAATACATTATAAAGAAATATGAAAATTTTAATTAACTTTATATTACATTTTTAAGAGAAACGTTAATTTAATACTGAAAAAAAAATCAAAATGATATTTATAAAATTCAGGAGTGATTTATTTCACTTCTACTATATATCTGAGAAATGTATCACTAAAGTCAACTTTTCCTTGAAACATTAAACCGTTATTTTCCGATTATAACAAATGACAAGCTGTCAAATTTCATTTGGAAATTTAAATAAGAACTGTTGTTCTAAATATTATTTGTTCGATGCCAATTAAGTTTCTGAATTATCAATGATAATTTCTCAAAAAATGACTACATTAATTTAACGTCTAGAATGATGTTGTAATATTGAAATGATCCAAACCTTTCAAACTTGAAACTAGAGAGTTTGTATCTTTTTCGAAATGATATTTCCGCTCGTGACACTCGTTTTAGAACACGTTTGATACTCATCGAAGAGTTAGAACCGACAACCATTTTAAATTTTCTGCTTCTATCAGCGCAGCTCTTCTTAGTGTCACGTGACACGATGGCAAATTTAATCTCGGTACAGTACTATTGTCTCGAATAATAATAAATCATCAAAATAAATAAATAATATGAATTTTAAATCGTAATAGAATTGGAATGGTTTGATTTGTCTTTTCTAAAAAGTATTATTAAAGCAATTTTATTTAAACCTCATAGCGTAATCTGATAAGTTTTCTCTTGAAAGAATTGTTTTTCCACGTGTAAAATAAGCGCACACAGTAACCTATTTCTATATACTGTACTATACATATAACGAATATTGACGAGTACAGGCCATAGACCTGAGAGATATACTTCACTACGCCATGGTCGTTTAAATAAGAATTGTGGCGACCTCTAAGGTGTTAGATTTAAACAAATTACATAACAAAGATCAAAATATTTTATTATTTAAAAATTAATTTAAATGAAAATATAATGTGTAATTTTAAATAAACAGATTCAAGTTTACTAAAAATATAATTAGCGTTACATGCTTCGAACGAATTCTTTGAATATTTAAAATTCATTTAATGTACCTTAATTAACAAACAATAATTTTAAGTGCAAATAATAATAATATAATTTTGTTCGATTTTATTAATATATTATATTCACTTTAAGTGACCAGACGTCCCGGATTAGCCGGGACAGTCCCGGTTTTGGATTTTATCCCGGCTTTAAAAGATGTCCCGGATTTATCCCAATTTTGAATAAAATATCCTGGATTGTCCCGTTTTTTACTTTTAAGTAAATAGTTCATATTAAAAAAATTTAAAAAGGATTAACTAGATTTAATTTAAAAAAATTAGCTTTTGCAGAATTCTCCTTCTCAACTTTTACTATACATAAAATATGGTCACCCTAATATAACCAATGTGAATGAATCAATCTGAAGAAAAAATAATATGAGTAATAATAAAATATATTGTTTATGTTTCTTTACCTCTTCCTGCTTTCTTTTCGCAAATTTTTTAATAATTTACTTTTTCATTGTTTTCTAAAAAAAAAAACTTTTTTTGGATTTTGTCCAACCCCACACCCTATACTCCCCTACGTCCCCTGATATTTAGAGCGTCCCGGATTGAAATTCAGAAAATCTGGCCACATTATTTAAACAATAAAGTTCTTCCGAATAGCGATTCGTTAGCTTAAAGTCTTCTTATCGATTATGCATCGTTATGCCTACTGAATTAACTCGAAATAACATTTAAATGTCATCAAAAATAATAAATTTTATAAACTTACTTAGAAACTACTGCATCAAATTAGACCGAATTATCAATTCAAATAACTCACTCCTATGTAACGATTTATGTCACTTTTAAATATTCAATTATCACAAATAACGATTCGATATGCTGGTGATTATTCCAAATTAACATTTAATCGTGTCCTTAATTATCTCGAAACAACATTTAATATTCCTTTAAAATATTAAATTAATGTATATTTATGAATAATTGCCTAACTTATCCTGGAAATATTAAATTACCCCGATAAAACGATTTAGTATAATTTACCTATAAAATAAATTATCTCGAAGTAATGATTCCGTGCTTAATTATCCTTAACAATAATACAATTTGCCCGAGGAATATTAAATTATCTTTCATTCTTATAAATTAACTAATTACCCTGATATAACGAAGTTTTAAATAATACATAGCTTCCAACAGAATGATTCGCTGTTTCTTTTAAACGCGGAATTAATTTCCTCCTTATAACGTTAATTAACGATTCTTACTTCACTACAATGTTAATTAGATGGAAATAACAATGAATCTGAAATATACAATTACCCCGAAATAACATTCCATTATGCTCTTATTAAAACTGTTAAATTATTCTTAAATAATAATGAGATTTGTCATTAAAAATATAAAATTATATTTAAATTACCATCTGATTTATGCTTAAAACTTTAAATTGCGATTTAGCTTTTCCAAATACATTCCGCGTTATAGGAAATCGCGTTATATGAGATACATTATCAGACGATTTTATGCAAATTTAAACTTGTCTCTGACAAGCGAGTTCTAGCACTGATTGCATATTGCAAATGAGATGTGCGTTAGTTTCGAATATGGTTTTATTTTGTATTTATTTTTAAATTTGTTTTAAAGAAGATTTTTTTAATAAAGGAAAAAAAACATAACAGAATACATACAGAATTAAATTTGTTTTAAAGAAGATTTTTTTAATAAAGGAAAAAAAACATAACAGAATACATATATATAATATTTTTAAAAATTTAGTTACAAGTATACCCTATAAAACACTGACTCCGAAAACGCGGATTCGTATAGCCCAACGAAAAAGTGTAACTAAATTTTTTAAAATATTATATATAAGTATACCCTATAAAACACTGACTCCGAAAACGCGGATTCGTATAGCCCAACGAAAAAGTTGTTACAGTTGTCAAGGAAACGAATAAAACATCGTTTGGTCTTTATTACAATCAACGGATATTATGAGTAACGGGTAAGTAACGTTAAAAAAATTTATTTTAGGCGTTATACGGAACTGTTTATAGCGTAGTATGATTACTCAACTTGATGACAACATCGGAAGTCAGCATTGAGTCTATGGGAGCGGCGTATTACCAACTTTTGTGACGGTATTAATGTGCACAGAACAGTCGATTTCGATTTAAAAGGTAACAGCATCAGTAATAACATTGTTTATTTTTATGTAATCGTGCCTCTACGTTTTCAGCTTTAAAATTTCGAATAAATATTCAATGCAATTTTCTTCGTTTGACGACTAATCATGCAACGTTTCGAGAACGACTTAAAATTACAACATTCCTCCGTTTTAGAACAGAATCAATTGGAATGTGAGCATCTGATCATCATATAGGGTGAGTTCAGTGCAATTTTCTTCGTTTGACGACTAATCATGCAACGTTTCGAGAACGATTTAAAATTACAACATTCCGCCGTTTTAGAACAGAATCAATTGGAATGTGAGCATCTGATCATCATATAGGGTGAGTTCAGCGGGCATCAGGATTTTAGATATGCTTAAGTAGGGCATGGCCAAAAAAAACGTTGGGAAACACTGCTCTATACCGTGTACGCTCCCCAATATCTAGACCATCCCGGATTGAAGTTCAACGTTGGAAACACTGCTCTATACCGTGTACGCTCCCCAATATCTAGACCATCCCGGATTGAAGTTCAGAAAATCTGATCACTTTAATATAACTCAAACAAACGTTTGTTTTGCAACTAATTGAATTTTAGTCTGAATGACTTCAAATTTATATGAATCTGTAAAAAAAAAAAAACACATTCGAAATATGTTTATTTAATATTCAAAACAAAAAAATTATCTATTTTTTTTATTTTTCTTTCAATATAAAGTATTCGATATGAATTTTGAACTGACTTAAGCCGGCAGTTGTGAAGCTCAAAGAACATTATTTTATTTTATTTAAAAAAAAAAAAAAGAAAAATTCGCAAAACCAAGTTTTTAGCAAAGTAGATTAAATTCTTCTTCGCCTATCCTTCACTGTCAAAAGATGGAAATCTATTTGCTAACCTGACAAAAATTTTTAAAAATTCGGTATAGATCAGCAGTAAAAACAAATTCGATTTTATTCGGTATGTTCGTTTGATCGGACGAATTTTGAAATGACGAATCGAATTTTCCCAAGAGACAAATCATTTCTGCATTTTTTTTTTTTCCGTTTTTTTTTTTTCTTTTTTTATGAAGCATCGCGACACGACTAAAATGAAAAATCGCTATTATACGTGACGACAGTTTAAAAAAAATCTAAAAAAAAAAAAAAATCAAATTTTTAAAAAATATCACCGGCCGAATTGACCAATCAGAGAGTTAATTGCTTCCGTTCCGGAATTAATTTCATCGCGATTTAATTTTAAATACTCCGATGATTAATACCGTCTTTAATAAAAAATGTTTTATTTTGTTAATATTTTTATAATTAATTTTTTATACTGAAATAACCTTTTATAAAGCAAATTATAATTACAGCAAATAACGATTAAAAAAAAAAAACAGAATCGATCTTATTGGTTATTTTCAAATACGTCATAAAAATTTTAAATTTAAAATATAATACAAATTAGCCAATCATGTCTAACGATTTTACTAAATTTTTTTTCTTGTTCGGAAATGAATTTTAAAGTAATTTTAAACTACGTTTAAGCGATGAAAGGACTTTAAAATTTCAGAATAATGTTTCCACGACACATTTACATTATTTAATGATCCGAGAAGGTGATGTGTAATGGGTGTTGCTTAATATCTTGTTATTTAGCTTGCTTCTAGCTTCTCTCTATATTTTCATGGACCATTTCCTATATCAACTGCGATATGAACGATAAATAATGTTTCTCCTATAAAATTACAGTCACAAATCCTTTACAATTGTTAAAATTCTAAAAATTTACTCAAAACACTACATGAAAAATAAGATCATTTCTGAAGAGTACATCCATTAGTTACCATTTAACTGGAAAAGAAATTTTCAAAATTTTAACTGGATTGAATATCTTTAACACATTGCTACAAATTACATTTTTAACTGTAATTTGTAGCAATATTTTATGTCAAAATAGGATTATACAAGAGGGGGGAAAAAGAGGGTTAAATATTTAAATAAAAAGGAAAGAAAACTTCTATCGTTACCTGCTGTAGGCTATTGGATATCATCTACGGTTAAGTTCTTCTGTAAAATCGAATTTTCCAACTTTCTGATGTGGCAGATCTGTGCAGTCAGTCCGAAGAAACCTGTTACAATAGCAATTCTACGGATGCTGTTTGAAATCTCAATTATTTTAGAAAACAAGAAACAAAATATACTATCAAATGCGATTTAATTCAGAAAAAAAAATGATAAAAGTAAATATAATAAAATTTTTACTCCAATAATAAATTCTTGGCTTACTGTTCTCCATGTTTTGAGAAGAATTAATTTATAAACTTACAGTAGAAAAATTTTTTAGAAATATTTAAACTACGTGATGCCATTATTTTTATCTAACCAAATTGTTAAAATTCTAAAGATTTTCTTTATGTTGCTAGGGCTGATGTGAATCGTACAATCTTAATGAAGCAGTTAAGTTAATGATGATTAACGTTTAATCAGAAAATTTTACTGGGGTTATTTTCCTTAATATACTTTATAACTTAATGAAGAATTTATATACATCAGCAACTAGTTAGAGATAACTTATTCGTTTTATTGTAACTATCAGAATAATTTTTCATTTTTTATAACGAAAAATAACAGTATTCACTTCATTTAATTGTTATCTGGAGAAGAAATTATTTTTTATTGAGAAGTTACAGTGTAATCAATATAAAATATATTATATTGATATGAGAAATTATTTATCTTAGATTAATATTTGGATACAAGGGAATATCATCAATAGAGATCACAAAAACTAACAATCATTAAAGATTAGCACCAATATAAAAGATGATTATTATGGGGACGTTAAGTTATTGATAAGAAAATTTAAATAATTCGGAGAAGAAAATAAAAAAATTAAATTATTTGCATGTCTACAGAGAATAAATTTGAATAAAATAATTTACTTTAAGCGAGAATAATTTTTTTTTATGTATATATAGCACTATCAAAAAATTATATCCGTAAGACATAAACTAAAAAATAAGAAGATAAAAAGTGTCTCGATAACCTCTCTCACAATTTTATCTTCTCTTTTTTTTTTTTCCTTTTATCCCTCGGGGTTACTACTATTCCTGCGGAAGACTGAACTTATTTTCCTTTTTTTTTTGTTATATTGGAAGAAGAAAAGTTTCTGTAGTAATTGTTCTTATAGCAGATGTCGCTACTGCTGTCACTTATTGTCGCACTAGGTAATTGTTCAGAAACGTGTGAACAACTTTTTTTTTTTCTCCCAGTCGTTTGCTTGGATGCACTAACGACATATTTTGTAATTGTTGCTCGATTGCCTTTCAAACGCTAAAAGGTATTTTTCTCACTTAAAAAAAAAAAAAAAAATAGGAAAGTCTCAGATTTAAAAAAGGAAAAAAAAAAAAATATGTCAAGGATCGATTCCTAAATAATTTCTGCATTATTAAAGACGTAATTGAAAAATAAAATTATAAAAAAAAAAAATTTTTAATCAGAGAAAAATATAAATCTCAATTTTTCAAATTACAATACGCTAGAATTCTGTCGATATTTAATAAAATTATTTTTATTTTTAAAACGTAAGATCGAAGAAAAATCTCGTAAACATTCTTAGAACTATTTATTACTAGTGAATAATAGTTCTGGATTAATTATTTTAATAAAATGCAAATTTTTATTCTTCCTTTATCATAAATTTTGAAATTTCATTTTAATAATTCTAAGATGTGATATTAAAAATTCGAGGTCGTGCTGATGGATTGATAAACGTATAGAAATCGGAACTTTTCGATGTTCAGTGTAAAGTTATTAATCATTCATATATAATTTAAAGAAATTGAATAAACGTACGGGATTACAGTACAATTTCTCAGTAAATATAGTTAAATATTCAAATGTTCATTAAAATATTAAATCAAATAAATATTTAAAATCCTTGGAATAGATTGGAACAAAATTAAACAGATTAGTTAAATATAATTTATGAATTGCAATGAATTTTATATGCAGGTCTTATCTTGATTTAGATAGGATTTAAACTAGTTCGACAAGGCTTTTATGGATATTTTTAAAATACAATCGGGTCTCTTTTTATGCGTATCTTTTTTATGCTGTTTTGAAGTTGTGGTGCAATATTTTATAAAATTCGGGATTTCTCCATTGTACATAATGAACTATCCACTTATATTTATTTTATTTATTTATTTATACATACACATCCTACAAAAAAAAAGAAATTTTGAGTGTCCCCCTCGTCAGCATTATAATATAAATTAAAAGTCATACAGGCTCGCACAAAAAAATCTGAAAGATTTTTTAGATTTCTTTTATCTTAACTTGAAGCAAGCTTATTTTTCGCGATTTAAACTGAGGAACATTGCAGTTTATTATTTCAGATGATAGGTCTCCTTTCATAAATTTCATTAACATTTGCTGATCATGTTTCTTTATCAGTTCTTCAATAGATGATATGTGGATACATTCCACTATATCAGGCCCTGCTCTATATACTACAGGCATCAGTAAACGTTATTGTTATTCTGGGAAACTGAATCTGTTAGATATCAAAATATTTGTTTTTGTTTTGCTTACGTAAACGTCATCATAAATCTGCCTCCATCATCAGAGCCGCATTTATCAAAAGGCGCATTAGGCAGAAGTGGAGGCCTCACTCTCTATGGGGCCCCATTTTAAAACCTTACTCCTCGCAAATAACAATATAAAAAACAGCCCAATTATAATTGCAAAATAAAGTACTTATTTTTAAATATTAAATTGAAATTGATGTAGACTTGTTGTTTTAGGGCCTTATAATGATGTTGCGCTTAGGGCCTCCAAAAGTATAAATGTGGCCCAGTATATCACAATATACCGACATCTATAACAGCAGAAATATTTAAAATTACAATAAAATGAATAATTTTTGTACAGTTTATTGATTTATGTGTTATTTTAGGTTTTATATACCTGCTTTAATTATTTTGTGATTAGTTTTCATCAGAATTATTATCAGAATTGGAATGTATTCCTAATTTTTCAATGTAAGTTAGGATTTTATTGTGCAACTTTTTATAAACGGTTTTCTGTGGAACGTAACTACCGCATAAAAGGAGACTCGACTGTACTTGAAAAGATTCCATTACAGGAAACAAAACAGTAATCAATTCAGTTCGAAGATTTAATATGAATTATTTCAAATTTATATTAAATTTTAGGATTATAATTCATCTTTTTTTAATATTTAATTCAGTATCTCATGTGCCAACGTGTAGAAAAGATAAAAAAAAAACAAAGTACAAAATTGCAAGTTTTTATTCACGAAAATATTCATAAATCTCCTAGATTAATTCTATTCTCGACAGTATTTTGTGTACTGTATATTAAAATATTTTTAACGTGTCGCTATATTTTATTTTTTACTAAATAAAAAATTCAATTTTAAATATATTAAGATGCAAATCAAGAGTAATGGTAGTGAATAGATATCTTATATTACGAGATACGACAAAAATTCATTCTGCTTTAATTGATTCTACAGAATATATTTTTGATTTGATATTTTTATTTAAAAAATAAGTATTTATTAGGATAAGATATACGAAATTTTAAAAGGATTTTTCAATTAATAAAAAAACTATAGCAATTTCAAGATAGTGAAAATTGGCAGGAAAAGTATCTTCTTTCTTCAACGTCTATAGACGTTTGTATATGTTGTATCATCCGATTTTGATCAAATTTAAAATATAGAAGTTTTTATGCTACACAATGCCTCCTGAAAACTTCAACTTCAATCGAGCCAAGTGAAGAAGTTAAGAAGAAAATGAAAGAAGGTTTGAAAGAATTCCCATCTGTATATATACTTCTATAAGTCAAATCGTTCAATCCATTTCGACCAAATTTAGAATAAATTCGTTTTCTTAAGTTGTTAAAGATCCTCTTAGGATTCCAACACAATTTTACATAAAATAAAGAGCTTACTTAAACGGATGTATTGACCAGGGTCTCAATTTGAAGGTACATTAGAGCCAAAATTTAAAATTTTTATTTTGAAGAGTGAATTGGATACTTGTTGAGAATATTGAAGAGTTTTAAACTGTTATATTATGTCTATAAAGATACTTTAAATGAATTTTAAAAATAAAACAAGTTATTTATAAATAATTTTAAAAATTAAATTGTTTACTTCAGAAAATTTTCGGAGATTTGAACCTCAAAATCTTCACTTTCCAACAACACGATACTTAATGACAACATATTTTTGTCAGATCTTTCTCAGAGAAATCGTTATTCTTCTATTGGCCTAGCTACAGCATCTGAAAAAAAGGTATCTACCGTAAAAACATATAATAATAAAATAAGGGCCAAACACTGAGAAAATAGGATTTTGGTTACAATACAGAAACAGCTATTGATAGAGCCTGAGATGAAAATAAAACACTACCATCAACCAAGAAGTCATTCTAAATTGTAATAAACAACCTATTTTTTTCTGTACTTAACTTATTTTATACATATTTAATGCTTTCATAAAAGATTAGAATATACGAGCCAATAAATCAGATATGACTCATAGTGAGAATTTAAACATCTCAAATGGATTTACATAGAGACATAGAAGACATTTTAATGATTAAGAATTTATTTTACTTTCGAATTCTTGTCATCCGATACATAAAAAAAGATTCTTATTTGAATATTTTCAGTTTTATTTCAATTTATATATTGAAACAGCTACAGTTTTCAGTTTAGATATATTACCAGTAAATTTTTTTGCTAAGCAAAAAACGTTTGTTTTTATAAAATAATTTTTGTGTGTTCAGACTGCAATATTTTACGAATTTTCTTTTTAAAGTACGATATTATCCATATTATATATTATTATTATTATTATATATTAGTATCCACTGATATAAATGAGCGGAAAACTTGTGATTTAATCTTAAAACTTTGGAGTATCACTCAAAAAATTCCTCCAAATTCCTATATGGAATCATTAGATGTCGATCATTATTAGAGGCTCTAGATAGATAGAGTGCTGCATTCAGTGGCCATTTTATATCCCCTTGCCGATCTATAATCGCGGGTAACATTATGGAAAGAAAACCATAATACTATACTTCTTTTCTAATTTATAAATACAGCAGATCTGACACGCGAAAATCGTATTTGGAAAAGTTTTCCTTCTAATATTTTGTAACCACTTCTTTTTATCTCTAATTTCTTTTACCTGGCGGCAAAGGAAAGAATCTATGACCCTTTTCTGTTCGATTAGAAAAATTTACAGCACTCTAATAAGGTATGTTCTTAAAAAATAATCAGAAAGCAGTATGAACGCAATGATAATTCCCTATGTAATAGGATATAATATGGCCGATTTGGCTGCATCTGATGGCGCAAAAGAATGCGGTACTCTATATATCTAGAGAGACTAATCATTATTAGGTATGAGCGCCATCTGCGGATTTTGTCTGTTTAGGTGAATTATAATTTTAATTTAATTTTTATTTCTTAATTTTTAAATTTTGGCTGTCGCAGAAATCCGAGGATTAGATCTTTCTAATGATATCCTATTTATTGAAATCGATATAGTGTCTCGACTGCTAAAGAGATATCTACATATCTCGCCAGCCACGTTTCGCTATTAATATATATGATAAATATATTTTATAGGTTGTAATTGATACTTTAATTTTCACTGTGCAGAATATGCATGTATACACCTATTATTATTTAATAAAATGCCGAAATCGATATAGTGTCTCGACGGCTAAAGAGATATCTACATATCTCGCCAGCAACGTTTCGCTATTAATATATATGATAAATTATATTTTATAGGTTGTAATTGATATTTTAATTTTCACTGTGCAGAATATGCATGTATACACCTATTATTATTTAATAAAATGCTAATTTCGGATCGGAAACTATAAAACGAACTGAGAATCGATGACTAGATTTGGATTCCCCAGAGAAAAGATCGCCTTATTTGATCACGAATTTTCCACGTTATCATGTGGCTAATTCTACTAAAAACACAATAATTATAAACTACAATATATAACTTTCAATAAATTAAAATTTTACAAAAATTAACAGATTTATAACAAGTTTATAAAAAATATATTTTTGTATAAATCTTGATCTTAAGAAATTAATAAGATCTCTTCTTTTGGTCTGTTAACAATAATGTGCAAAGCTTCAGAAACGTTAAATGATCACATTTAACAACATTTTAAAATGCATTCTACATGATTAAAAACATTTTTACATATTAATTTATAAAAGTCGCCCATGTTAGAAAAAAATCTAGTTATCATGTAAACTTCTAGCCATAAACTAACATGTAAGTTAGAAAAAATCGATAGATTAGTAAATAAAAAAAAAACTATTTATTTTGATTGAAATTTCTAGTAAAACTACCTTTAAACAAATACATGAGCTTACGATGAAAAATAAAAATAAAATAAAAATAAAAAATGACAACAAACGGTGCTGTAACTGAATGATGTTGAACACACTTAGATCAGTTTTTCACTCAAATATGCGATTTTATAGCATCGAACAAATTTTAAAACAAGTAAAATTTTAATAAATTTACAAATTTGAATTATTGTTGATCGATAATAATTCGCTAAAATTGTTTCCTTTTTAAAAGAAATATCGAAAAATGTTTGGTTTATGCTTCAAAATTAAATTTTTGATATTTTTTCTATAAGTTATCGATAAAATCATTTATATACCTAATTAACTTTTATGTACTGTATTTGTAAAATTATTTACAGTAGAATAAATCGTAAATACGATTTTTTTTTTTTTCATTTTTAATCCCATTAAAAACTTAGTGGAGAGCAAATGCACTCTTTATTAAAAATATAACTGTTAGATAACTAATGTTAAAATTAAACTAGACTGTGACCACTTAATGTATATTCTCTCTCATTTGCCTGACTGCATTCTTGTAATAGATTTAAAGAAGCATAAAATTTCTCTTGCGATACTAATTTTGTCTCTGCATAGTTCAAATTATTCTTTAATTAATTCTATAGAAGTATCTTACAAAAGATGCTAGTTGCATTATCCCAAAACGATCAAATAACTTACATCCTATTTTAAAAACAAGCAATTCCACTGAATTTTTAGTCTTTAAATAGTTCTATATTCTTTATTATATTACCGAGGAGATTAAATACTTCTTTATATTAAAATCAAAATATTATATTGATTTTAAGCAATAAAAATTAGTATGTAATCTAATTTATAAACATAACGCTTGAACCGTTTAATCTGTTGAACGAAATTTTAGCAAAGAAATAAATACAGTTGAAACAGGAAACGTACTCTACTGTAAATAAAAAAAGATTGGCTATGTAGAATGCCTTTCACAAAATTTTTATCTAAGAATGGGCACACTTAGATAAAAATTTCAGCATTAAATTTAGATATCTAAATGAATGTACGCTATTCAGTAAGAGTATGCTTTCTAAAATGGATATTTTTGCAAGATGAACGAGTATTATTTATTTTAGAAAATTATTAACTAACTTTGAAGTCATTTAAACAATACTTTTGCTGTAAAGTTTCTTTACCGATCTTTACTTAATAAATCTACTATTCATCCAATTGTTCACTGTTTTTTCACGAAAAAAGTATTAGGCCGTGTGCCACGTACAAGTGACGCGATGCTGTATGATGAGATACTACAAACGTGATGCTTCGCTATCGCTCGTACTAACTATTACTAACGTTAGTAACGTTAGTAGTACGAGTTAGTAGTATACTTCTATAACGTAGTACTAACTCGTACTAACGTTATAGAAGCATATCTCGTGGGATAGATTATCGCTCGCTACGAGCGATTATCGCTTGTACTAACTACGAGCGATTATCGCTCGCTACGAGCAATATTGCTCGTAGCGGGCGATAATCTATCCCACGAGATATGCTTCTATAACGTCTATAATGAAATATCATCCACTAAATGTCGATTATGTTACTTTTTATCTCTCATGTTCCACAATACAGATTTTTTTTCTGAATTTGGCTTATTAAAACTCCTGATTCGAACGCCGTAGCTATGGTAATTTGTCTTTGTCACTTCAGAAAACAAACTATACTCCCTCCTATTTCAAGCTGATAGTGATGTCACGAGTGAGGCGGTTATAATTCTTTCGCATGAAGAAATAATTAGAATAATTTCCTGTATAAATACTTTAAAAGTCTTTCTGAAATCATATTTCATAATTTTCTCCTCGATATAATAGAAAATCGGCGAGTAGAAAACTCATTTGACGAAATAAAAAATAAAAAAAAAATCTTGAGAGCGGAAGAATATGATATTGTATACTATGTCCCATAGGTGACGTATTTCGTGACGTCATTTTCAACTCGAAATGGGATGGAGTATAGTTTGTATTACAGCTATAGAGAGCGACAGCAGGCGATGCTACGCGGCGCTACGTTACACAAATGAGACGCGTCGTGGTTATGTATGTCTATTGGTTTGTTTTCTGTCGCTCATAGTATCTGCATCGTACAACGTCGCGTCGCTCGCAGGTAGGACACGTCCTCGGACACGAAAACATCGTCGCAAATCAACAATTTTATATTGAAAAAAAGCTAAACGAACTAAAGAACTTCTAGATCTTACGAAACACCCAATCAAATTCCACAATAAATTACTGTATTAAATTTTTTTTGACAGCATTGTTTGTCGAGATTTGTAGCCATCAGGATTAATCGATTTAACTCTTTCAGATTCTAACGTGTGGGAGGAAATATATAAAGTAAGCAAAATAATCTACACATTCTTGAAAAATTTGTGACAAAAATTGAATGATGTACTATTATTGACGAGTATGCTATTTATCAAATTATTATAAATAAAATAAACTGAATAAATGCGTGTTTACAAAAATATGGCTAGCATATTTTCGACATATATTTAATTAAAATTTTATTATTTAACATTATATAATTACACTATAACTTTTTAATCCGTTTAAATAAAAATTGTCTAAAATGATAAATTGGGTTAGATTTTTTAATTAGATAACATTGAATATTTTAAGAATTCTTTTTCTTTTTTCTTCATAAATTTTTGATGAAGTAATTGTACTTGTTATTTTCATCACACTTTCTTATTTTGCCATGTTTTTGTTGGCATAGTGTGAAAACCTAATTGCTGGGAAGCAATTTGAATTTTTGCAAGACAGCTGAGTATGAAATTGCATATTGATTTTCGCTTCCAGGGATGATTTATTTTATATTTGTTATTTTGCGTCAATAGTATCTTGGACAAAATATTATAGAAAAAAAAAAATTACTAGTTTCTTTCTAACGCTACTGGTACTAATGACATGGCACAGATCTTTTTTCTAAAAAGGCAACGAGAAAATTTCTATTAAAAATGTTCCCGTTGTTATAAAACTTGTAACACAAAATTTCATAAAAAAAAAAAAAGTATACTTTCAGATATTTGATTAAAAAGAAACTTATGCTGTATCTTTGCTGATTTGGAATATTTTTGGTTACTTTTAATAAATAATTTTAACCTCTTCTACGTAAGATTTTTCATAAAAACTGTAAAGTTTCGACTGTTTTTCAGGAGAAAAATAGGAGTAACTAATAAGAAATTGTATATACTATACTAAAAATGGGGTTATCGTAAGAAAATTGTTGCATTAGCACCTGATGTAATAATAACAAGCAGTTCTGAAAAGAATCGCATGGTTTCTAATCGTGTCCATATTTTTGGAATAATTAAAAATTGTAGAATTAAAATATATGCTAACCAAACCATCATCGATGGTATAAGATCTATATTGAATGTCATAAAAATCTATCAAATAGCTGAATATTTTGAGGGTAACCTCAGGAGTTTGAAGACCTTCAAAAACTCTATTTATTGTGTTGTCACTTCAATAGCTTTCATCATGCTACTAAATTTAATAAAATTCAAAAATATATCAAGAAATTATCCTCAATAATTTTTATTTAAAAAAATTTCTATAAATCTATACGAATTTGTTCAACAAGTTAAGGAAGTCAAATGAGCGCAATGTTTGAAACTTAGAAAAGAATTAGCGATTATTTATTAATTTATGCATAAAAAAAATCAAATTATTTTGTTAATTTTAAAATAATAGTAATAGATTTCTTATATAATCGAGAAAAGAATTATAATTATATAGTAAGAAGACTTCTGTATGAAAATCTCATGTGTAATGACTAGAATAATCTCTCAACATATTAATTAACGTTAACATCGATGTTTTCTTATATATGTGCATCACGTCATCGATTTTTAACTTGACGACAGCATCGGAAGTCAGTATTTAGTCTATGGGATCCTATAGTAATCTTATTACTATAGGATTACTATACTCTCTTATACTGACTTCCTATGCTGTCGTCAGGTAACTAAACTATAATTGTTTACTAAATTAATGTTTATATCAATTTTGAAACATCAAATTCACTTCTCTTATAATTCTTTTGAAGTTTTCTGCCATATTGTAAATTTATTAAGAAGTCATTAAGAATAAAATCTAAAATTACTAATAGTATTAGCATACCAGAAGAAAAATGTCGACTTTAATATCAAATGATTTAAAACAACAATTTAATGTCATCAAGACATCGAAGGAAAAACGACAATTTTTCTATTTTTTGAGTTGTAAATAGAAACTCACAAACTGTGATCGAAGTCTAGATTTTCAACTTTTTTTGACTTATCTCAGTTTTGTCCTATCTCGTAAAGGAACAAAAGCGTTAAAGTATTATGGAAGTTATACAATAAATGATATCTCAAACAAATCTTTTTTTGTAATATTCGTAAAATAAGATAAAACCCTTAAAAACTCAAAGTTTAAGAGAACTTTTATTGTTTGTTTTTCGTGGACTTAAGAAAAACTGCTAGATTTAGTATATATTTAGGGATTTAAAAAAAAAAAAAAAATTCCGAAACTTCGATATTAATTAATTTATTATTATTTTAAATCATCATAAATTCAATAATA